>JBAMJR010000117.1:200000-252500 GCA_038501785.1 Myoxocephalus aenaeus
TGAAGTATTTTTGTGCTTGTGTATAAGTACTCCAGGATAAGTACTGGACCTTTGGGACTCACACACACTCACACACACACACACACACACACACACACACACACACACACACACACACACACACACACACACACACACACACACACACACACACACACACACACACACACACTTGCATAAGAGCAAATCAGTCGAGTCACCCTGCAAACATATAAGATGCAAAAGAGCACAAAAGGTATGAAAATGTAAGAAAAAGGAAAAGAGCTTTATATATATAGGATTTATAAAAAAAGAGGAATAATACTTTGTTTATCCGAGAGCTCTAAAGGGGAGGAGTTTCTTTCAGCTGCTGTCGCTGCCCACGCTGCTGCAGCTCCTGGAGCTGCTAGGGCAGCTAGAGCCGCTAACGCTGCTCGCGCCGCTAACGCTGCTAGCGCCGCTAGCGCCGCTAGCGCCGCCGGGCTCCCGCTTGTGGATCTGCTCGTGGGCTTTGAGGTGCCCCGACTGGCTGAAGGTCTTGGCGCAGTGCGGGCAGGCGAAGGGCCGCTCCCCGGTGTGGATCTGCTGGTGGGCCTTCAGGTGCCCGAGGCGGCCGAAGCTCTTGCCGCACTGCGTGCAGCCGAACGGCCGCTCGCCGGAGTGGATCTTCTCGTGGGTCTTCAGCACGCCCGAGTTGCTGAAAGTCTTGCCGCACTGCGAGCAGGTGAAGGGCTTCTCGCCCGTGTGGATCTGCACGTGGTTCCGGTAGCCGGCCTCCTTGCTGAAGCTCTTGCCGCAGTGCTGGCAGCAGAAGGGCCGCTCCCCCGTGTGGCTCAGCTGGTGGGCCTTCAGCTCCTTGGACTGGCCGAAGCTCTTGCCGCAGGCCAGGCAGGCGAAGGGCCGCTCGCCGGTGTGCAGCCGCTGGTGCGAGCGCAGGTCGTCGGCCTTGGTGAAGCCCTTGGGGCAGTGCGCGCAGACGTAGGGCTTCTGGCCCGTGTGGATCAGCTGGTGGCGCTTGAGGTTGCCGGCCTGGCCGAAGCTCTTGCCGCACTGCGAGCAGCTGTAGGGCCGCTCGCCGGTGTGGATGCGCTGGTGCGTCTTCAGGTTCCCCAGCGTGCTGAAGTTCTTGACGCACTGCGCGCAGGAGAACGGCTTCTCGCCCTGCGTGTTGCGGGGCTTCCTCGCCGCCGCGTTCTGGGTTCTGCTCGGCAGACCGGACCCTCCTCCCGCCGCCTCGCCGGCCGCCTCGTACGCCGCCGGCCCGCCCACGCCGTCCAGCAGGCCGTCGGGCCGCAGCTTGTTGAGCTCGGTGCGCAGCTCCGCCATGTGGATGGACTCCAGGCTGTTGGGCTGCAGGCGCGACGCCATGGTGGATTCTGGGTACTCGCACTTCAGGGAGCTCAGCTCGGCGGTGTAGTAACACTGGAGGTCCACATGGTGGTCCGACTTGATGTACTCCAGGGAGTCCGTCACCTGGAACACAGCAAGAATACATTTATAACACACTTATAACAACACTGATGATACTTAGAGAGGAGACAGAGAGGACAGACACACAAAGAGACAGAGACACACAAAGACACAAAGAGACAGAGACACACAAAGACACAGAGACACACAAAGACACAAAGAGACAGAGACAGAGAGACACAAAGACACAGAGAGACAGAGACACAAAGAGACAGAGAGACACAAAGACAGAGACACACAAAGACACAGAGACACACAAAGACACAAAGAGACAGAGACACACAAAGACACAAAGAGACAGAGACACACAAAGACACAAAGACACAGAGACACACAAAGACACAGAGACACACAAAGACACAAAGAGACAGAGACAGAGAGACACAAAGACACAGAGAGACAGAGACACAAAGAGACAGAGAGACACAAAGACACAAAGAGACAGAGACACACAAAGACACAGAGACACACAAAGACACAAAGAGACAGAGACAGAGAGACACAAAGACACAGAGAGACAGAGACACAAAGAGACAGAGAGACACAAAGACAGAGACACACAAAGACACAGAGACACACAAAGACACAAAGAGACAGAGACACACAAAGACACAAAGAGACAGAGACACACAAAGACACAAAGACACAGAGACACACAAAGACACAAAGAGACAGAGACACACAAAGACACAAAGACACAGAGAGACAGACACACAAAGACACAGAGACACACAGAGACACACAGAGACAACGAGGCAGAGACACAGACACACAAAGAGACACAGACACACAAAGAGACAGAGACACACAAAGAGACACAGACACACAAAGAGACAGAGACACACAAAGACACAGAGAGACAGAGACACACAAAGACACAGAGAGACAGAGACACACAAAGACACAAAGAGACAGAGACACACAAAGACACAAAGACACAAAGAGACAGAGACACACAAAGACACAGAGAGACAGAGACACACAGAGACAGAGACACACAGAGACAGACACACAAAGACACAGACACACAAAGAGACAGAGACACACAGAGACAGAGACACACAGAGACAGACACAGAGAGACAGACACACAAAGAGACAGAGACACACAGAGACAGAGAAACACAGAGACAGACACACAAAGACACAGACACACAAAGAGACAGAGACACACAGAGACAGAGACACACAGAGACAGACACACAAAGACACAGACACACAAAGAGACAGACACACAAAGACACAGAGACACAAAGAGACAGAGAGACACAGAGACACACAAAGACACACAAAGAGACACAAAGAGACACAGACACACAGAGACAGACACAGAGAGACAGACACACAAAGACACAGAGACAAAGACACACAGAGAGAGACAGACACACAAAGAGACAGAGACACACAGAGACACAGAGAGACAGACACACAAAGAGACAGAGACAAAGACACACAGAGAGAGACAGACACACAAAGAGACAGAGACACACAGAGACACAGAGAGACAGACACACAAAGAGACAGAGACACACAAAGACACAGAGACACACAGACACACAGAGACAGACAGACACACAAAGAGACAGAGACACACAGAGACACAGAGAGACAGACACACAAAGACACACAGAGACAGAGACACACAAAGACACAGACACACAGAGAGAGACAGAGACACACAAAGAGACACAGACACACAGAGACACACAGAGACAGACACAGAGAGACGAGGTCCTCTCAGGACCAGGTGTGTGACCTTTACCTGGGAGATGTAGTCGAACATGGAGCTGGGCTCGTAGTGAGACTTGTAGTCCAGCTCCGTGACGTCTCCGTGGTGGAAGTGTCCCAGGTGGTGGTCTCCGTGGTGATGCTCGGACTTGATGTAGTCCAGGCCGCTGATCTCCATCTTGATCTGGTCCTGGCCCAGCTCGGCCGTGGACAGCGGCTGGATCTCCGACAGGTCCACGGTCCGGATGGGGTCCAGGTCCAGGTCCGCGTCCTCCGGCTCGCTCTTCACGCACGGCAGCATCACCAGCGGCTCGGCGACCTCCGCCGCCGGCGACCTGAGCGCGGGGGGGTCCAGAGGGGGGGTCGGGGAGCCGAGGCTCAAACACCCGGCCTCCAGGTCCGTCATGGTGAGGGGGCGGAGCTAACCCTCCTCGCCGCGCTCCGCTTCGGCCGACGTATCGCCAACGCTTCCTCCCTCCTCTGTAGAATCTACCTGTCCTGGGGGGGGCGTGTCCTCTGGGTCGCTGATGATGTCACCAGCCACACCTGACAGGGACCAGCCTGCAGACACAAAACAAGTATAATAACTTACTTTAGTACAAAGCGCAAACAGTTGTTGTTTACAGTTACTACTAGTACTACTGCTAGTACTACTAGCAGTGACGGGATGTACAGTACTGTACTTAAAGGAATACTTTAATATAGTTTTGACTTCTAGAACCCAAGCGGAGTATCTGATATACAAACTCATTTTGTGGGGAAATATTCCTTCAAGTACAACTTCTGTGTACTTGTACTTGACTTTGTCCTCCACTGCGACAAAGTAAACTATAAAACAACGTTACGTGTGGAGATGAATATAAGAAGATGTACTATTACAGAACCCCTGGTGCTGCAGGTTTCTGTGGTAGTACTTTGTTTCAGTATCAAGATATTTGTGTAGGTACTCGTGATATAAATACTCTTAGAACACGTAGAGCAATAAAACACAACATGCACAATAACGCTGCAAAAGTATTGATCCATAAACATAAATAAATAGCTAAACACTGATTGCAATACTTTTACTACTGTTTTTACTTTTTTACTACAACTAGTTTGTTGACAATATGCATGTACTTTTACTAGTTTGTTTACAATATGCATGTACTTTTACTACAGTTTGTTTACAATATGCATGTACTTTTACTACAGTTTGTTTACAATATGCATGTACTTTTACTAGGTTGTTTACAATATGCATGTACTTTTACTACAGTTTGTTTACAATATGCATGTACTTTTACTACAGTTTGTTGACAATATGCATGTACTTTTACTAGTTTGTTGACAATATGCATGTACTTTTACTAGTTTGTTGACAATATGCATGTACTTTTACTAGTTTGTTGACAATATGCATGTACTTTTACTAGTTTGTTTACATTATGCATGTACTTGTACTACAGTGTTTACATTATGCATGTACTTGTACTACAGTTTGTTTACAATATGCATGTACTTTTACTTCAGGGTGGTTTCGACTGCATGACTTTTCCTTGTAGTACTTTCACTAACTACTGAGGTACTTTTACTACAGTAAAGATGTGAATACTTGTGAAAGCTGCAGAACACGTTCATACTAAATGAAGTAAAGGCAACTAAAGGCGCGTGTCCCGGTGAGCACCGGAAGCCTCTACCTGTCTCCTGAACAACACCTTCTCGAGTCGCCACGCAGCCTCCGACACAAACAACCGGGCGAAAGAATCCAGAGTTCCCCGGTTAACGGGTCATCCTCCGGTGCACCAGCGGGGGACAGTGAGCTGCGGTGCTTCTCCCCCCGGGTTTAAATGCGCTTCCCCGGCTCACAAAGACAGGGCAGGCTGCCATGTCTCGCTAGCTGGAGCAGCGAGCAGCCATCTTGTTTATCACGCAGCGGGGAGAGAGCGAGAGTGGAGCCGGGATGAGAGGCGGTGAGAGCGGGGAGCCGCGGCTCCGGGACCCCCCCGTCCTCTCCCCCCCCCTGGCTGCTCTCCCCCCGCTGGATGCTCCCCCTCCTCCCCGGTAGAAGACGTGTGAGAGGCTGACACCCTCCGACACAAAAGAAAAAAACCACCCGGTCAGATTATGAAATCTGTGCGGATTCTCCTGTCAGCGCGCGTGGAAACCGGAAGCCGCGCGCGGCGGCCGGGTCAGGGTGCGCGTGAGGGTACGTTACCTGCGGGTGGTCCGCTTCATGGTCCGCTTCATGGCGCTCTCCTCGGTCACTTCCTCGCTCGCGCAGCCGGACCCGCCACGTCCACCTCGGCAGAAACAACCCGCCGCCTCGCCTCCTCTCCTCCCTCCTCTACCGCTGACTAATTCCGCTCCCTCCTTCCTTTCCTCCCTCCCTCCTTTCCTCGCTTCCTTCCCTCCCTTCCTTCCTTCCCGCCTGCCCACTGGTCGCTCCTCGCGCTAGGTAACTACGGCAACGGTAGTAGAAGGTTGGGTATATTTCTCAGCGTGCACGAGCGGGTACGCGGGTGCGCGCGCGCGGTACATTGTTACGTTATCGTTGTCGTCACCTCCTCGCGCTCGTTTTATTCATTTATTTTTCAGCTTCACGCGCCTGGTGTTTGATGTGCGGCACGCGCCTTCCGCTGATCCGGGTCATCGCGGTTAAGTGGTGACGTCATTCCAGAGCAATAATCTACTCATTACATATCTAATGTCGTCACATTAATATGTTAGAGTGATCAGTAGATTTATTGGCAATAATAATATAAATAATTATAATTTAGATTAGATGTATTTTGTTGATTTATGTTTAATTATTAATTTATGTATTTATATAAATTAGACTAGATGCATTTTGTTTGATTTATATAATGAATTATTCATTTAATGTATTTATATAAATTTGGCTGGATGTATTTTGTTTTTTGATGATTTATATATTTATATAACTCAGACTAAATATGCAAGTACAACTAAACCGATTCATATCTTAATTGGAAACTACAATATTATCAAAGCAATTTAAAATGTATACTTCATTAAAATGTATTTAATACTTAATATTTTCTTGATTATACATTTAAGTAACATTTGAAATGCAGTGTTTTTACTTAGGTTAAGTATGTAAAGGAGTGAACATGAAATATGAATATGAATCAATAAAAGAGAACATCAAGCCGGCTGGTTGTCGTGAACATTTATTGTTTTTCTTTGAATCATAACACTAAAAAGTACCCGGTCTCGTGGACTAAAACAGGTAAATAATAACAAAAGAAGGAAACACAGCGTCTCCTTCCTCCTCGTCTTCGTCATCATGGCGGACAGGTCAGACATTCAGACACAGCTGTGATCAACACGGGCACAAAACAGCCGAACTTCTCCTCCTGCTTCTCTGAAGACGAGAGACGTTGGCAAACAATTCACTCACAACCGAAGTCGGCCACAGAAAGGTCAAAGGTCACACCGATTCTGAGTTCACATTAACGGACGATGGCCCGGCTTTTAAAATGTCATTATGAAATAGGAAACGCTTTTAGATTTGGTTTTATTAGACTGCTGAATTACAAAAAAGGGCACATTTTTATCAAAAGTATTGCATCAAATCTAAAAACACGAGATGAACGTTCTTTTCCAACGAGCAGGTCGCTGCCGTGACGTCACACAGGCGTACAAATGGATATTTAAAGAATAACAAACATCTGAACACGAGTCACGCCGACCGCCGCTGAGAGTCCAGTAACATTATATTTAAACGTTAAAAATATCCCTTTCGTCCCCGAAATTTAAGAGGAGCTTGGATCGTTCCCTGAGGAACCCCAGCTCTACTTCTAAAGACCAACAGGAGGGGTTCTGTGGGGAACCCCTGCTCTACTTCTGAAGACCAACAGGAGGGGTTCTGTGGGGAACCCCTGCTCTACTTCTGAAAGACCAACAGGAGCGGTTCTGTGGGGAACCATGGCTCTACGTCTACAGACTAACCGGAGGGCTTCTATGGGGAACCCCGGCTCTACGTCTACAGACTAACCGGAGGGGTTCTGTGGGGAACCCCGGCTCTAAATCTACAGACTAACAGGAAGGGTTCCCTAAGGAATCCCGGCTCTAAGTCTACAGACTAACAGGAGAGCTTCTGTGGGGAACCCCAGCTCTACGTCTACAAACTAACAGGATGGGTTCTGTGGGGAACCCCGGCTCTAAATCTACAGACTAACAGGAAGGGTTCCCTAAGGAACCCCGGCTCTAAGTCTACAGACTAACAGGAGAGCTTCTGTGGGGAACCCCAGCTCTACGTCTACAGACTAACAGGAGAGCTTCTGTGGGGAACCCCAGCTCTACGTCTACAGATTAACATGAGGGGTTCCCCGGGGAACCCTGGGTTCCACAGGTCCAGGTGTGAAACTCTATCGTTGATTCCCTTCTTTCTCTCCGTTCTCAGCTTTGTGTCGTCGTCCACGTGGGAACAAACCGGTCAACACGTGAAATAAAAACCACATGAACGCCGTCCGAAAGCGTCTCAAAGCCTGAAGGAACGTGTATGGATTATATATATTTTGTATTAATAAAAAGGCCACAATTTACTAAAAGTCAGAACTCGTGACCTCGACTGGATTACATCGTTTCTACGTTTTGGCAACGCACGCGGCGAAATCACGGGTTCCAGCCGCCGCCTGCTGGGGTTTGTAAACAAGAACGGGAGGATCACCTGGTGAACAGGTCACATGATGCTGAGAACCCCCGACCAGAACCAGAACCAGAACCGGTCCTGGTTCCCGTCGGTCCAGCGGGTTCAGTGCAGTGAAGCAGCTGCTATCGCGTAAGAACCACAGAACTACTCGTTCTTTGTGCGTTTCTGGTTCAGAACAAACATCTGGAGAACATCTGGAAGCGGCTTCTTCTTTCTCTGGCGTTATTTTGTGTTTCTTACTTTCTGTTCTTGCGGTTGTTTGTTTACGTCTCATTTAAACGTTTCTTTTCTGGTCCCGTGTTTGATCTCATTGTTAGTTTTGTTAAACGCTCGGCGGAGCTTTAAAGTTCTTTGCGACGCTTAAAGCAGATTTAAAACACACCAAGTCTTACTTTCTCAAAAGACAGATTACTTTATTATTATTAATGTTCTTGGCGTCTATGGGCTTCCATACTTCATAACACCCTGTTGGGCTCCTTTAAAACCGGTCATTTGAGTCCAGAAAGATGATGTTCTTCACGTATTTAGACATGAAGCCTTCCAGGGACCGGAGATGTTTGTTTGTTTTTGTGGTTTTTACGCGACAGCTTCAGGTTGTGTTTTTAAAAAACAATGGAAACAGAACAAAAGAACATTATTGTAGTCAAACATCTACTGAGGTAACGAGGTCCGTGTGGAAAGAGGAACAAATACAAAACACTGCACAAATAAAATGAGGTATATGAACACGTGTGGAGGCGGAAAGAAAGAAAGAAAGAAAGAAGCGAGCGAAGCGGACGAGGAGCTTTAGGTGAGGAAGAGGAACTGCCTTCATCGTCAGCGGATTATCGGATTTAAAACGGAGCAAAAATAAAATAAAAACACGTTCAAAAAGCATAAAAAGGTCCGAGTGCTGGTGCGGAAACATGAACGTCACCAGCGATGCATGAATGTCCGATGCTTCTGTTCATCATCATCATCATCATCATCTTCCTCCTGTCTAACAAGTTGGAATGACTCTTCGCCTTTGAGGCGTTTATATTCCATCAGATTCATTTCAGTCGAGAAAATAATTATTAGCTGAAGCCAGAAAAAAATACAAAAAAAGATGTTTAGTAAACTAAATATGGAAATTAGTTTCTGATTCGTATCCAGCAGGTTAATGGAAGCTACCGCAAAATTAATAAATAAGTCTGAATTGTCTTATTCTTTTTAGATTTAATCTATGGGTCTGTGTGTCAAACGTGTTTATTTTTTAAATACTTATTTATTTTACCAAATAAAATGTTTGTTTTTTAAATTCTCAACATTTATTTATAGTTTTCTCTTTTCGTCCATTAATGAGCTTCCATACTATTTAATTTTAGTAAATCAAAGTAAAAAAAATAAATAATTATTTCCCTTTCTTGACACTAACGGGCTTCCATACCTTTCAGATTTATATATAAAAAGAACGTTTAAATTAGTTAAAGCCAGAAAAACATTTATAGAAATTCTAAAAAGCGTATAAACTTAGTATTGTGCAGTGTGTATTTATATATATTTATATATATATATGTGGTAATGTTTGTTTTCCAGGAGGTATGCGTGTCTACATGAGGTCACTGAAGCGAACTGACCCGAAGAACGAGGGATGAGGAAAGGAATGAGGGAAGTAGAGGTTTAAACTCGTCCTCTCGTTTCATCACCAGTTCAGTCTGAAAACTAAATTCTGTACAGCAAACGTTAAAAACAGGAAACAATCGGCTGAGATTCACATTCAACGAGCAAAACAATCCGAGTTCGTCCTCCTTTTGTGTTTTTTTTCTGTTTAGAGTCGATCGTCCACCGAAAGAAACGATAAAAAAAAACACTTTAAAACGAAACACAAACCACCACCAGAGGAAGCAGGGAACAGGAAGGAGGAAGCGGGGAACAGGAAGCAGGGAACAGGAAGGAGGAAGCAGGGAACAGGGAACAGGAAGCAGGGAACAGGAAGGAGGAAGCAGGGAACAGGGAACAGGGAACAGGGAACGACGCTCCACACGTCCGGCTGCTGAGGCGACGAGTTTATTGCAAAAAAAGATTAAAAAACACACAGAGTTCACCTGCAGCCTGAAACTCACCTGCAGCAGCCGGCGCTCGTTTCCTTCTGCGGGAGGAAGAGGAGGAGGAAGAGGAGGCGTCCCCTTCGTCGTCTCCTCCTCTTCAATAACTCCCAGTCAGATCCTGTACTTCCTGTTTGATTCACATCTCTTAAATCTATTCAGCTTCGTTTGTCTTTAAGTAAATTAGTTCATGAAAAAAAAAAAACATTTAAATAAAATCAGCAAATTCATAATTATAATAATTAAGATTCAAAGATGAAATTCATAATTATAATAATTAAGATTCGAAGATGAAACAAAGTTCACAGAATTTAAAACAACTTTCTTTTTGTTTTGATCGTCGTTTTCATAAAAGATTGTTTTCTGTTTGTTTTTCTGTTCGATTTCTTTCAAAAGTAAAAAACTTTGAAAACAGCTGAATGTTTCCAGACCAGGACCAGGACCCAGACCAGGACTAGAACCAGGACCAGGACCAGGACCCAGACCAGGACTAGAACCAGGACCAGGACCAGGACCAGGACCCAGACCAGGACCAGGACTAGAACCAGGACCAGGACTCGACGGATCCTAGAGCGACTTCATGTTTTCTGAGATCGATAATCAATAATCTCACGTATCTGGAGCTCTGATCAGGTTTTAAATGCTCCAATAAATTATTAATAATATTTGAAATGTTTCTTCACATTCTTCAATAATTGATCTAAAGTTTCAGAAAATAATCTCATTGATTATTTACAATAAGTGTCTCTAATAACAATAAAGTGCTGTTGAGGTCCTGGTTCTGATCTGGTCTCTGGTTCTGTGGATCAAGGTTCTGGTTTTGAGGATCCTGGTCTGTGGTTCTGCTGGTCCTGGTCTGTGGCAGCTCCGTTGATCCCGTTCTCCGGCTCCGGGTTCAGGACCGGGCCCCGGGGTGCTGGGTCCGGATGTGGCTGTGGAGGCGGGTCGCCGAGGAGAACCTCTTCCCACAGGCGGCGCAGCACAGAGCGGAGGAGGCGGAGCCTGCCAGAGACGAGGAGGCGGAGCCTGCCAGAGACGAGGAGGCGGAGCCTGCCAGAGACGAGGAGGCGGAGCCAGCCGGAGGCGAGGAGGAGGCGGAGCCAGTCAGAGAAGAGGCGGAGCCAGCCGGAGGCGAGGAGGAGGCGTGAGTCTGGCGGTGAACCTTCAGGAGAGACATGCGGCTAAAGCGACGCCCACATTCCTCACACTCTGACCAGACACGCCTCCTCTTCCTCTGCGCGCACACACACACACACACACACACACACACACACACACACACACACACACACACACACACACACACACACACACACACACACACACACACACACACACACTTTAAGTACAAGTACCTCAACATGAAATCAATTTTTTCATAAAAACACACTTCAGATGATGAGGAAAAATATGTTCATGTTTTCTCACCTTCCTCCCCTTGTCCTCCCCATCCTCTTCCTCCTCTTCCTCCTCCTCCTCTTCCTCTCGGGCTGGAGCCGCTCGCTCGTGGGCTCCGTTCCCCGACCGGAGGGACGCGGGCTCTTTGTCCTCGTCCAGCAGCTGAGACGGCAGCGTGAGGAGGCGGTGCAGCATGGAGGACCCTGCAGACCAGAGACCAGGGTCAGGGGACCGGGGACCAGAGACCAGGGTCAGGGGACCGGGGACCAGAGACCAGAGACCAGGGTCAGGGGACCAGAGACCAGGGTCAGGGGACCAGAGACCAGGGTCAGGGGACCAGAGACCAGGGTCAGGGGACCAGAGACCAGGGTCAGGGGACCAGAGACCAGAGACCAGAGACCAGGGTCAGGGGACCGGGGACCAGAGACCAGGGTCAGGGGACCAGAGACCAGAGACCAGGGTCAGGGGACCAGAGAGAGACCAGGGTCAGGGGACCAGAGACCAGAGACCAGGGTCAGGGGACCAGAGACCAGAGACCAGGGTCAGGGGACCAGAGACCAGAGACCAGGGTCAGGGGACCAGAGAGAGACCAGGGTCAGGGGACCGGGGACCGGAGACCAGGGGGGTTATTACACCACTTCATCTGTTATTAAACCACTTCATCTGTTATTACACCACTTCATCTGGTTATTACACCACTTCATCTGGTTATTACACCACTTCATCTGGTTATTAAACCACTTCATCTGTTATTACACCACTTCATCTGTTATTACACCACTTCATCTGGTTATTACACCACTTCATCTGGTTATTAAACCACTTCATCTGTTATTAAACCACTTCATCTGGTTATTACACCACTTCATCTGTTATTACACCACTTCATCTGGTTATTACACCACTTCATCTGTTTATTACACCACTTCATCTGTTATTACACCACTTCATCTGGTTATTACACCACTTCATCTGTTATTACACCACTTCATCTGTTATTACACCACTTCATCTGTTATTACACCACTTCATCTGTTATTACACCACTTCATCTGGTTATTAAACCACTTCATCTGGTTATTACACCACTTCATCTGGTTATTACACCACTTCATCTGGTTATTACACCACTTCATCTGGTTATTAAACCACTTCATCTGGTTATTACACCACTTCATCTGGTTATTAAACCACTTCATCTGGTTATTACACCACTTCATCTGGTTATTACACCACTTCATCTGTTATTACACCACTTCATCTGTTATTACACCACTTCATCTGTTTATTACACCACTTCATCTGTTATTACACCACTTCATCTGTTATTACACCACTTCATCTGTTATTACACCACTTCATCTGTTATTACACCACTTCATCTGTTATTACACCACTTTACACCACTTCATCTGGTTATTACACCACTTCATCTGTTATTACACCACTTCATCTGGTTATTACACCACTTCATCTGTTATTACACCACTTCATCTGGTTATTAAACCACTTCATCTGGTTATTACACCACTTCATCTGGTTATTAAACCACTTCATCTGTTATTACACCACTTCATCTGTTATTACACCACTTCATCTGTTATTACACCACTTCATCTGTTATTACACCACTTCATCTGTTATTACACCACTTCATCTGGTTATTAAACCACTTCATCTGTTATTAAACCACTTCATCTGTTATTACACCACTTCATCTGGTTATTAAACCACTTCATCTGGTTATTAAACCACTTCATCTGTTATTAAACCACTTCATCTGTTATTAAACCACTTCATCTGTTATTAAACCACTTCATCTGTTATTAAACCACTTCATCTGGTTATTACACCACTTCATCTGGTTATTACACCACTTCATCTGGTTATTACACCACTTCATCTGCTATTACACCACTTCATCTGTTATTACACCACTTCATCTGTTATTACACCACTTCATCTGTTTATTACACCACTTCATCTGTTATTACACCACTTCATCTGTTATTACACCACTTTCAACAGAAATGTGAAGCTGTCACCACAGAAGAAGACGCTGTTACGTCTTTACATGAAACATGTTTGGTGGGTCACCTGTGGGGCTGAGGGGGGGTCCGGGTCCAGATCCAGGTCCAGATCCAGATCCAGGTGCAGATCCAGGTGCAGATCCAGGTGCAGATCCAGGTGCAGATCCAGATCCAGATCCAGATCCAGATCCAGGTCCGGGTCCGCTGGTCTTCCTCTGACCGTCTGCAGCTTCTTCATCAGGAGAAAACACCTCCATGTCCTCCAGAGGAGTCCAGCGGGGGTCCTGCTGGGGGGAGGAGGGGGAGGGCTCCAGGGTCCCAGAGGGGGGTCCCAGAGGGCCCTGGTCCTGGTGGCCCCCCGCCTCACCCAGACTCCGCCCACCTCCTCGTCTGGCTCCTCCTCCTCCTCCTCCATCCAGCTCCTTGATCTGCCAGACGTCGCTGCACCACTTCTGACCAAAGACCTGGTCCAGGATGGGAACCCAGTCCTGAGACACCGAGAGGACGGGGGGGCGGTCCGGGTCTGAGGGGGGAGAGAGAGACCATGAGGAGGAGGAGGAGGAGGAGGAGGAGGAGGAGGAGGAGGAGGAGGAGGAATATGAGACCATGAGGAGGAGGAGGAGGAGGAGGAAGAGGAGGAATATGAGACCATGAGGAGGAGGAGGAGGAGGAGGAGGAAGAAGAGACCATGAAGGAAGAGGAAGAAGAAGAGGAGGAGGAGGAGGAATATGAGACCATGAGGAGGAGGAGGAGGAGGAGGAAGAGGAGGAAGAAGAGACCATGAGGAGGAGGAGGAGGAGGAGGAAGAAGAGACCATGAAGGAAGAGGAAGAAGAGACCATGAGGAGGAGGAGGAGGAGGAAGAGGAAGAAGAGACCATGAGGAGGAGGAGGAGGAGGAAGAGGAAGAAGAGACCATGAGGAGGAGGAGGAGGAGGAGGAAGAGGAAGAAGAGACCATGAGGAGGAGGAGGAGGACGAGGAGGAGGAAGAAGAGGAAGAAGAGACCATGAGGAGGAGGAGGAAGAAGAGACCATGAAGGAAGAGGAAGAAGAAGAGGAGGAGGAGGAGGAGGAGGAGGAGGAGGAGGAAGAAGAGACCATGAGGAGGAGGAGGAGGAGGAGGAAGAAGAGACCATGAAGGAAGAGGAAGAAGAGACCATGAGGAGGAGGAGGAGGAGGAGGAGGAGGAGGAGGAGGAGGAGGAAGAGGAAGAAGAGACCATGAGGAGAAGGAGGAGGAGGAGGAAGAGGAAGAAGAGACCATGAGGAGGAGGAGGAGGAGGAGGAAGAGGAAGAAGAGACCATGAGGAGGAGGAGGAGGAAGAGGAAGAAGAGACCATGAGGAGGAGGAGGAGGAGGAGGAAGAGGAAGAAGAGACCATGAGGAAGAGGAGGAGGAAGAGGAAGAAGAGACCATGAGGAGGAGGAGGAAGAGGAAGAAGAGACCATGAGGAGGAGGAGGAAGAGGAAGAAGAGACCATGAGGAGGAGGAGGAAGAGGAAGAAGAGACCATGAGGAGGAGGAGGAGGAGGAGCAGGAGGAAGAGGAAGAAGAGACCATGAGGAGGAGGAGGAGGAGGAAGAGGAAGAAGAGACCATGAGGAGGAGGAGGAAGAGGAAGAAGAGGAAGAAGAGACCATGAGGAGGAGGAGGAGGAGGAGGAGGAGGAGGAGGAGGAGGAGGAGGAGGAAGGAGGTTATGAGGAAGGAAGAGGGAGATAGGTGAGAAAGGAGAAGAGGGGAAGTGAAGAAGGAGAAGAAGAAGAAGAAGAAGAAGAAGAAGAAGAAGAAGAAGAAGAAGAAGAAGAAGAAGGTGAGGAAGGAAGTAAGGGACGAGAGGAGGAAGAAGAAAAGAGGGAGGAGGTAAGAGAGGAAATGAGGAGGTGAAGTAAAGAAGGCAGAAGAGAAAAAGGATGAAGGAAAGGAAGGAGAGGAAGGAGGTGAGAAAGGAGAGATGGGGAAGTGAAGAAGGAACAGATGGAGAGGAAAACCCTAAACGTGTATCATGTGTTTAAGTAGAACTAGACGGTGACATCACGGTGACATCACGGTGACATCACGGTGACATCACGGTGACATCACGGTTAAAGGGCTCCACCCACCGTTGGGCCCCGGCGTCTCCTTGGAGGCGGGTCCCTCGGGCTCCTCCCGGGCGTCCTCGGAGTCGCTGGGCGACACCGAGGACGAGTCGTTCTCGGAGCCCCGCCTCCTCCCCCCGGCCCCGCCCCCCCGCAGGGAGCTCCGGTCCAGCGTCTCCCCCAGGTCCTGCTGCTCTCGCTCCATCTTGGTGATCTCCAGCAGCAGGTCGTCAAACGAGGCCTCCACGATCTTCGTCAGCTCGTGGACCGCGAAGTCCAGGACCTGCTCCATGACGGCCTTCAGCTGGTCTGCAGGGACCAGATGTGAGTAATTAATAGTAAATAAATACAAATAAATCTCACCTAAATCTACACCTGAACGCATCACGAGAACGTTATCATTTACCTTCAGCTAGTACTCGTTTTCACTGAGCAGAGCCTGAACGCTTCATCATGTAACTGAAGGGAACCGCCGCTGGTTCTCCGTTAGCGGTGCTGCTAACGTTACTAGCTCTCCTCCTGTTGGTTCTCCGTTAGCGGTGCTGCTAACGTTACTAGCTCTCCTCCTGTTGGTTCTCCGTTAGCGGTGCTGCTAACGTTACTAGCTCTCCTCCTGTTGGTTCTCCGTTAGCGGTGCTGCTAACGTTACTAGCTCTCCTCCTGTTGGTTCTCCGTTAGCGGTGCTGCTAACGTTACTAGCTCTCCTCCTGCTGGTTCTCCGTTAGCGGTGCTGCTAACGTTACTAGCTCTCCTCCTGTTGGTTCTCCGTTAGCGGTGCTGCTAACGTTACTAGCTCTCCTCCTGTTGGTTCTCCGTTAGCGGTGCTGCTAACGTTACTAGCTCTCCTCCTGTTGGTCTAAACACTGATTGGTTGTTTACAAAGTCACATGATCAGAGATCAGAGAAACATCATGTTGTCCTGATCACATGTGATAAGAGTCCTCCTCCTCCTCCTCCTCCTCCTCCTCGCCCCCCCCAGCGGTGACCTTTGACCTCATTATCTCTCTGTCTGAGTTAATCCGGCACTTTGGCTCAAATCCATTGTTTGTGTGCGTCTGTCAGAGCTCATCGAAGTGAGGAGGAACCTCGAGGTCACCAAAGGTCACGGAGACGATGAGAATTATGAAGGACTGAAGACGGAACGTCAAAACATTATGAAACCAGAAACCTTTCACTTTGTTACAAGAGGTCTGATGGTTCTACTGGTCAGCGTGTGTTGTGTGCCAGTGTGTGTGTGTCAGCGTGCGTGTGTGCCAGTGTGTGTGTGTGTGTGTGTGTGTCAGCAAGTGTGTCTGTGTTACATTACATTTCATTTAGCTGACGCTTTTATCCAAAGCGACTTACATTTTTGCTCTATACACCGTAGACACAGCAACGGGGAAGTGTTGCGTGCCAGTGTGTGTGTGTCAGCGTGTGTGTGTGTGTGTCAGCGTGTGTGTCAGCAAGTGTGTCTGTGTTGCGTGCCAGTGTGTGTGTGTGTGTTTCAGCGTGCGTGTGTGTGTCAGCGTGTGTGATTCAGTGTGCGTGTCAGCGCGAGTGTCTCTGTTGCGTGCCAGTGTGTGTGTCAGCGTGTGTGTGTGTGTGTGTGTCAGCGCGAGTGTCTCTGTTGCGTGCCAATGTGTGTGTGTGTTCGGGTGCACAGATGTGTTCATGAGTGAGAGCTTCCCTCCTCACGTGTCTCTGCATGTGCGTCTGAAACACACAAACACGCATCTGGTCAATCAGATTCATCAATACTCAGCTTTTATGTTATAGTGGCGAAATAAATTATTTATAGACACACACACACATATATATATACATATATATATATACATATATATATATATATATATATATATATATATATACACACACATATATATACACACATATATATACATATATATATATATATATATATATATATATACACATATACATATATACATATATACACATATATATATATATACATATATATATATGTGTATATATATATATATATATATATATATATATATATATATATATATATATATATATATATATATATATATATATACACATACATACATACATACATACATACATATATATATATATTAGTGCTGTCATATTAGCGCGTTATTAACGGCGTTAACGCATTTTAATTTTTTTCTCGCGAGCACCACGCCGGATGTAGCTCAACCGGAAGCAAAACAATAGGCACGCCGTTTGGGCTTGGAAGCTAGGCTAACGTTACGGTTTGAAATGAATGAACGGTGAGCGCGATACGGCAAAATGAATGATATTCAGTGAACTGCGAACAGGTGCGCGTGCCAGAAGGGAGCGCGAGTGAACACATTGAACACAGCAGGAGAGAACGCAACGTTAGCCAGCTAGCTAAAGCTCCGGTGGGAAATTATTAGCTTAAGCCGTGTTCACACCGGACGCGCCGCAGTCAAATGTGTCGCCCCCTGGGGGTCAGGAGAGAGAATGCAGCTTTAACACATGACGCATAGACTTCTATACAACCAGAGGAGTCGCCCCCTGGTGGTCAGGAGAGAGAATGCAGCTTTAACACATGACGCATAGACTTCTATACAACCAGAGGAGTCGCCCCCTGGTGGTCAGGAGAGAGAATGCAGCTTTAACACATGACGCATAGACTTCTATACAACCAGAGGAGTCGCCCCCTGGTGGTCAGGAGAGAGAATGCAGCTTTAACACATGAAGCATATACTTCTATACAACCAGAGGAGTCGCCCCCTGGTGGTCAGGAGAGAAAATGCAGCTTTAACACATGACGCATAGACTTCTATACAACCAGAGGAGTCGCCCCCTGGTGGTCAGGAGAGAGAATGCAGCTTTAACACATGACGCATAGACTTCTATACAACCAGAGGAGTCGCCCCCTGGTGGTCAGGAGAGAGAATGCAGCTTTAACACATGAAGCATCAGTCATGTATCTGGTGATCAGCGAGTTATCGACAACAAAGCGCAAACTTCGTTTAAAGTGCCGAGCCTAAAAAAAACGGTCGAGTACAGAAACGGTTCTCGTCAACCGTCTCTTGAGGGCATCGACCTTCGTACTTTAAACTTTCCAGCGATTCTAAGGTCAACTTTTATTCCAAAGACGAGGAAACGATTAAAGACCCGTTGAGGCCTCCGGCGGCGGAGCTGCATTCCTGATGCTCAATCTTCGACGCTCGTAACAAAACGAGAAAATAAAACCGCTCAGCGCCATCCTGGGCGGGGGGCCATGAACGAGACCCACGAGGCGGCTCCTGCTGGCTCTTTGTCCCGGTGCCCCCCCCCCCCTCCCCCCCACCGCCAAAAACCACCGACGCAGACCTCATTCCGGTCAAGGAGCGCCGTAAATCTCCCACAATGATCCCTGCCAGCTTCCTGGGAACGGACACTGGTGTCGAACATTTTATTTACAGTCGAGCAGCGTCTTTGTTTTGCAACCTGCGTTTCTGGATCCGCCGCTTTGTCTTTGCTTTGCTCCTCGTGTTCAGTCAGAAAGTCAAAGTAATGCGACGTGACATGACACCCTGTTATTTATGGTTAAGGAGGCCTGGCTGCTGCTTCTCCCATTATAACCAGGCCATAAAACACAGTGGTGGCATGCTTTGCCTGTGTGTGTATATATACACACACATATACATATATATGTATGTATGTATGTATGTATGTATGTATGTGTGTGTATATGCTCTTTATTACACAATAAGTGTGTATATTCTCGTCTCTTCCAGTCCTCTGTGGCAGTGTGAATGTGTGTTTATTGTTTCTTAAAGATATTAGTGTGAGATACACGTGCAGATGTTCAATAACAAATAAACAAATAAATAAATAATATCATGCCCCTCCTCCTCCTCCTTAATCCCCCTCCTCTCTTTCATGCACTTATTCGGACCCCCTTTCCAGGGCCCGGGGTGTGCCCGGCATGGAGCTCCTTTGTCCCGGGTCCGGGGAGCTCGTGGTCCCGGTCTCCTCAGCTGGAGGCCTCCTGGCTCCTGGAGCCGGACCCCGGCCGCAGAGTTACGCAACGCGTCGCATGCGTGCGGAGGGAGGAGGAAGAGGAGGAAGAGGAGGAGGATGTGTTGGCGTGTCTCTACGTGTGAATGCGCGTGTTGCATAACGGTTGTTTGCTACCTACCCACGAGCCGGCCCCGCTGCGCCAGGCGGCGTATGTCGGTGAGGACGCCGGGCTCGGTGCCTCGTCCTCCGGGGCCGTGAAACGGCGGAGGCGGCGGCGGCTGCTCGGGCTTTGTCCTGCCGCCGTCCGGCCTCCCCTCGCCCGCCTTGTCCTGCGGGACGTCGCCTCCTCGGCTCCGGCTCTCCCACGCCTGCAGCCGCAGCCGCAGCCGGCGGTTCTCCTGCTCCTTCCCGGCGGCCTCCAGCAGCAGCGTGTTCAGGCTGCAGCCCACCGTCTTGCTGATCTCCTGCACGGCGAGCTGGACGACCTGCTCCAGCACGGACTCCAGCTGGCCCTGGAAGAACGAGATATACACGGCCCCGTTCATGTTTCCGGCTCTCTCATCCTCGAGTACCCAGTACCCGGGCCCCGCCAGCAGCTCCCCACTCCCCGGTCTCCCCGACGGAAAACTGGGTGTAAAAGCAGCTCAATCCACCGGGCGGCTCGGTTGCTCCTCCGGCGGCTCGGCTCGCTCTCTCTCGGCCGCGCGTGTTCAGCAGCTCGTCTCGGGCGGTTTGGCCGGAAAGACCCGAGTAGAGGCGCAGTAGCATTTTCCCGCCCACATGTTGTGGCCCGCGCGCACACCCGCGCACGCTCGCGCCCTTGCAGGCAGCCACACGCCATTTTGGCTTTTTTTGGAAAATAACATCAGTCATTCCCAAATCAGTCAGCTCAGACTCAGAACCATGTTATTACTGCAAAATACCTCCCAAAGTACACACTGCGGCTCCACAGTACTACGATAATAGTACTTTTACTGAACCAGCTGACCAACAACTGGACTTTATATTAAACATGTCAGGGTAGTATAAGAGTGAGCTGTACTATATATACTATATTGTACTTTCCTGATTCTTGTTGTTCTGAGTTTGCACTTATTGTAAGTCGCTTGGGATAAAAGCGTCAGCTAAATGTAATGTGTGTGTGTGTGTGTGTGTGTACTTATATATATATAAGTATACATATACATTAACAGGGCTAATGGTGTTAACAGGGATAGCAGTGTTAAAAAAAATACATTTTGTAATCTCTTTGTTTTAATTTCCTCTCGCCGGGTAAACAAACAGAATGTAAGCGAGCCTTTCATATTAGAACCCAACAGTCATAAAATAAAAGCAATGTAAATCTAAATCACAGTAATCGTATATACACATTTACTGTAATGAAATTAAATGGACGTTGAAGTTAAAAAATATAGTAATTTATACACAAACTTGTCTTGCTTGATCGACATTGTGAAACGATGCAAAGCTGCTTGTCTTTATTGTGTCCGTCCACTTCTGGTGTCCCAAAGTTTACTGGATCTGCTTTTGTTAAAAACACAAAGAAATAGTTTTTCCTCAAAACCAGATGTATTTACGTAATCACATCTTCTCCGTTACACAACAAGCATGATTGACTCTGTTCCAGTGTGAATATGAAGAGGGAGTAACAATCTCTCATGTCACAACACATTCATAACCAGGAGGTGATTCAACCACTTTGTTGGAACGGTTTATTGGATTATGAACATGAGTTAATGGAGAATGAGCTCAAATCTGCTGAACCACTGCAATTGTGATTTGAAATATCTAAATATCTCTATTCTCATGCAACACATGCATGAATACAGTGTAAAACAAGGGTGAAAAAAGAAACATTAAATGGATTTATTTTTAAATTGATAGTAATTAATAGAGGGTTTGGTTGTGCTTGATCTACGTAATACTATGATGTTTTTAAAGTAGATCACACAGGAGAGGGGAAGAAGTCTGTGATTTTATGCAAGTTAAGTCTGTAACATTTGTTATAGTATCATTTAGTTTTGTGTGAAACCGCTCAGTGAACTACAGCGCTCGTCTCCCAGTGTACGTCACCAAAATAGATGTTAGCTAGCTAGCTAGCTTTCTAACTTAGCTATGTTCTAAATGTAACATCATCTGGCTAGCTCGCTAACTTAGCTATGTGCCAAATGTAACGTTATTTAGCTAGCTCGCTACCTTAGCTATGTGCAAAATGTAACATTATCTAGCGAGTACGCTAACTTAGCTATATGCCAAATGTAACGTTATATAGCGAGCACGCTAACACAATGAACCAACATGTGCTAAACTGAACCAACATGTGATAACAACATGTGCTAACAACATGAACCAACATGTGCTAACATGAACCTACATGTGCTAACAACATGAACCTAAATGTGCTAAACTGAACCAACATGTGCTAACAACATGAACCAACATGTGTTATCATGAACCTATATGTACTAACAATATGTGCTAACAACATTAACCAACATGTGCTAACAACATGAAACAACATGTGTTAACAACATGTGCTAACATTAACCTACATGTGCTAACAACCTAATCCAACATTTGCTAACAACATAAACCAATGTGTGCTAACAACATAAATCAACATGTGCTAACAACATGTGCTAACATGCACTAAATGGCACGCGGTCAGCTGTGTGAACAAAGAGAGAAGAAGCTCTGATGACACACACACACACACACACACACACACACACACACACACACACACACACACACACAGACTTGATTCTCCGATCTTACACTCAATCTTTATGGAGATGATAATTTATGATGAGATATTAAAGATCATATCATCAGATTATTCATGTGAGACCATCTCAGGCAGAACAAACCAGATTCACACTGTGAAGATGAAGAATGAGAAGCTTCTGCAACACACTGGTTTAACTGGTAGAGAAGTGAAGTCGCTGCAGGGTCTGTGTGTTTTTGCTGTTGAAAACCAGCGTTCCTAAAGGAAGGGCTGGTATCCAGGGAGGAGACAATACAGCGTCTGTGAGCGGCCTATAGGATCAGCCACATGTATACAGGCCTATATGGGCGCATAGCCTCTTAAAACCAGCCGGGCCTCTCCACGTCAGCCAACAAAAACCTCAATCTGAGGAGTGGGAGCGTCACCACCGCTGGTTCTGTGAGGAAGAGGAAACCCTGACAATCCCCGAGGAGGAGGAAGAAACGAGAGACATGTGTGAGCTTTTAAAGAAAGGCCATCCGGAGATGAGTATGTGAGGATGGAAGCTGTTTCATGAACACAGGGACTTTACCGTGACATCTGATATGATTTAAAAGGATATAAAATTATACAAAATGACATCAGATATTATATAAATTATGAGATAAAGTGATATAAAATGATAAAATGATACAAAATGACATCAGATATGATATAAAGTGATATAATATGATGTCTGATGTAAAGAGTTGACTGAAGCTGTGGATTCGTGCAGAGTAAGATAAGGAGAAGGAAACGCTGATCCACTTCCCCTCGGCTCTCCGTCTGCTTGCACTAAAAACACACCGATGACGTAACAGAGTTCACACGTGACTTTCACACAGGGAACAGAAACTTTAAAAAAGAAAGAAAAAAAGAAAAAGGAGAAGCAGACATCCAGCCAGTCAGCGGGCTCTGCTCGATCTGCGGCCGCCTCACGGCCTCACACGGGCGGCCGCAGAGGGAGCCGAGGCGAGCAGACAGGAGCTGGTCGACCATGATGATGCCGGCCCCGCCCCCTTAAAGATGCCGGCCCCGCCCCCTCGGCCTCGTTTACCGTTTTACCGTAACGTCCGGAGCACGCGCGCAGGTTTTTTTAGGGGGAGTGTCCCTCTGCTGCGGCATGCGCTCATTCAGCGGTGTGTGTGTGTGTGTGTGTGTGTGTGTGTGTGTGTGTGTGAGGGGGGGAGTCTTCCTCTGCACACAAAGCAGAACTAGCCCCGCCCCCTCTGCTGCCGACACGCTGTGACGTTTTGTCAGTGACGTAATGTTGATTAAAGGACGGTGATTCACGAGAACTGAATTATTAGGAGTAGTACTGATATTATTATTATTATTCATATGATTATTCATAATGATTTTATTTTATTTGTATTATTATATTACTGATATAATTATGATTATGATATATATATATATATGATATATGATGATATATGGTTATGTTGATAACTTGAGTTACTGTGTGATGATGTAGTATTATGGATTAATATAATACCACCCAGTAGTACAGGAAGTGACTGGAAGAAGACTTCCTGTACAACATGAACGCATCATTTGAAGAAACTGGAGGCCGAAAGACTCAGAACCTGAAGTATATTTAATATTCAAATCAATAATATTCATCAATAACTTTCATCTGTGTTTCATGTTTCAGAGTGAAGTCGTTAACGGAGCTCCTCGTTTACGACTAGTGAGGTACTAGTACTGTTACAGAGTATTAGTACTGTTACAGAGTATTAGTACTGTTACAGAGTATTAGTACAGTGTGGTATTAGTACTATTACAGTTTATTTCTACAGTGTTGTATAAGTACTGTAGCTATATATATATATATATATATATATATATATATATATATATATATATATATATAGTACTACATGTAGCTACAGTACTTGAGTAATTGATTAATGGACTAATTGATTATTGAGTAATTGATTAACGGACTAATTGATTATTGAGTCAATGATTAACGGACTAATTGATTATTGAGTCAATGATTAACGTGATGATTTTGTGTGTGTTCGTGTTCAGTTCAAATACAAAACCTTTAAAAACATTAAATCATGTGATATAAAAAAACATCCAACACTCTGACGCACCAAACTATGAAGGTAGATTTGTGTCTTTATTCCGCAAGCAAAGAAACATGTTTTGAGAGCAAATTTCTGGTTTGTAACTAGAATTTCTGCCTACAATTAAAAAATTTGCTCTCAAAATAAAAACCTTTGCTCTCAAAATAAAAAAATTTGCTCTCAAAATAAAAAAAATTGCTAAAAAAACAAACCTGTGCGCTCAAAAAAAAAACCTGCGCGCTCAAAAAAAAAACCTGCGCGCTCAAAAAAAAAACTGTGCGCTCAAAAAAAAAACCTGCTCGCTCAATCCCAAAAGTTACAAGTTGAGTTTTGGACGTAGTGGGCGGGGCATACGCTGCTGAATGAGCGAGGAGTTTCTATTGGTGGGCTCGACTGGGCTCTTGGCACACACACACACACTAACAGGAGGTTACGTGAGGAGGACACAGAGGTAAGTTGACATTATATTGCTCTGTTCGTCAACATTATTTTAAATGTAGCAGCACTTCTCTTTGTTTTCATGTTGTTAATGTCGTGGAGTCTCTTTCTTTAAAGAACGACATGGAGGCTGCTGTGTTGACATGAAGCCCCACGTTCTGCCTGCATGTAACGTTAGCCCCCAGTGAGCTAACGTTACATGCACCTGATGCATGACTACGTTAGCTAAGGTTAGCTACGCACGTATGATACAATTTAAAATAAACCCTATGAGTTTGGTTTTCTCCGACCAGGGAAGGTACGGTTGATGAGGTTACAACCATGTTACTGTCTTGTATTAAACTGGATGAAGATAAGCTGAAGTTGAATGAGCCATTACATCCTTAAAACTCGTTAGCTAAAGAAAGCAGCAGCATTTAACATCACATTTTTTAAGTAACTACATAGACAACTTATGTTAGCTTAGTTAGTGATATCATGTAGTGAAGGTGAGGCACAAGTTATTCATAATTTGCTTGGTGTTTTTGAGGAAATAATTACACTCAAACAGTACATTGATACTGTCATGGTAATACGTACTTTTTTTCTTTTAATGTCAGAATGGAAACCAACAACAAACACCTCAGGTAATTGCTTAATTTGTTTCGATACAGCCTGTGTGACAGTAATGCATTACACTGTAACGTCCTTTTAGCGTGTTCATACATCTAAAATCCCTTTTCCAGTATGATGCACATGAAGCCACGGCGGCTGCACGACAACTCCTGTCCCTGATTTCAAGTACCATACCTGAGAAACCCCAGGGACGAAGGCAGGTTATGGAGATATCTTCTGTGCAAACTAAAATTGCCAGGTAGACAGGCATGCACTGTCAATGAGCCAGTCAAATGTGTCATTAATCTGGTTTTTACCATGATGGCAGCAGTACAATTACGCAACTGTCATATAACATTAATCATGCCTTTATTTAAGCTTTTTAGAAAGTTATCTGGTTAAGGCCAATTTTAATCTAATTCTCCAGTCTACGAAAAGCCAACTTTGAAAAAGCAGCAGGTTCATAATTACTGTACTTAAATTGAAATATATTTTATGTTTATTGTACCTGCTAATACAATCAAAAGAGGAGGAATACATCATGATTTGAGGTCATGCCCAAAATCTGTTTTAATTTTCTTGTGTTTTCACAGGTGGAAGGAGAAAACTATGCTGTTCCTCTGGAGGCTGATGGCTACACTGGGTCCATACTGAGAGGTTCCTCAAGTGCAGGAACAACCATGCTCTATATTGTTCCTCTCCAAGATGAACTAGAGCTAACACCTCTTCCTGCAAGAGCACCAGAGTTTGCACTGATGCCGAAAGCCAGCTGCAAAACAGAGATGCCTCTGCAAATGCTGGCACTCCCTATCAATGACGGTCTTCACTCATGCCCTGAAACAGGTGAATTACCTTACAGTTTGGGGTTAAGGATGATCAAAATAAGAGCAAATTGTAATTTTAGGAAAAAGTCACCTTTTATGTTTAATATATCATCTTAAAAAGCTGTCAACAAATGATCTTAATTAATCTTAATGAGCATTATATTTAACTGTTTGCATATAAAATGACTGGAGATTTATTCTGGTCTACACTTTGTATTTCTCTTCAAGATGCACAACCTGATGGCAACACGGCAGGAGGCTTTGACTGCATCCTCATCATGCAGTGGATGATGGTCAAGCTCACAGACATCTGCTGATGGAAGATCGGCAAACAAAACAAACACAATGTTCCAGAATAATTTTATACTGCAGCTATTTATGCCATCTTGTTATAATGTTAGTGAGCAAAATAAACACACATAAGTATTTATTTACTGTGCTTTATTTGTAATTATTTAAAAGTGCATACTTGTTTTAGAATAAGGACATTAGATTTGCATCAAGTTTATCAATGGGAAACTTCATCCAAAAAATGAGGTCTGTTGAAGGACATGCATATGGACGTCCCGTCCAAAAGAATTGGAATCGACGGTGGGGTTTACTTGCTGCACTACAACAAGACCTTCAGCTGACAAGGGTCATACAGTGACCCCATGACCCCATGCTCTGGATCAGCACCATCAGGTTCCTCTTCTTGCAAGTGTTCTGCTTGCAGGATCTGAGATGGACCAAACACATACATTAATTACAATTATAGCCATTGCCTCGTTTTGTTCACATACTAGTGTAGACGATCTAATGTTAATATTTGTTAATTTAGGTCAGACTGATATAACACATTAATGAATACCATACTTTAAATTGCATGTCTTTGTTCTATAATACACACTACCTCCTGCAGAATTAATTAAGCAATTACCTGAGGTGTTTGTTGTTGGTTTCCATTCTGACATAAAAAAGTAAGTATTACTATGACAGTATCAATGTACTGTTTGTGTAATTATTTCATCAAAAACACCAAGAAAATTATGAATAACTTGTGCCTCACCTTCACTACATGATATCACTAACTAAGCTAACATAAGTTGTCTATGTAGTTACTTAAAACATGTGATGTTAAATGCTGCTGCTTTCTTTAGCTAACGAGTTTTAAGGATGTAATGGCTCATTCAACTTCAGCTTATCTTCATCCAGTTTAATACAAGACAGTAACATGGTTGTAACCTCATCAACCGTACCTTCCCCGGTCGGAGAAAACCAAACTCATAGGGTTTATTTTAAATTGTATCATACGTGCGTAGCTAACCTTAGCTAACGTAGTCATGCATCAGGTGCATGTACCGTTAGCTCACTGGGGGCTAACGTTACATGCAGGCAGAACGTGGGGCTGCATGTCAACACAGCAGCCTCCATGTCGTTCTTTAAAGAAAGAGACTCCACGACATTAACAACATGAAAACAAAGAGAAGTGCTGCTACATTTAAAATAATGTTGACGAACAGAGCAATATAATGTCAACTTACCTCTGTGTCCTCCTCACGTAACCTCCTGTTAGTGTGTGTGTGTGCCAAGAGCCCAGTCGAGCCCACCAATAGAAACTCCTCGCTCATTCAGCAGCGTATGCCCCGCCCACTACGTCCAAAACTCAACTCGTAACTTTTGGGATTGAGCGCACAGGTTTTTTTTTTGAGCGCACAGGTTTTTTTTCGAGCGCAGGTTTTTTTTGAGCGAGCAGGTTTTTTTTTTGAGCGCACAGGTTTTTTTTTTGAGCACATTTTTTTATTTTGAGAGCACATTTTTTTTATTTTGAGAGCAAAGGTTTTTATTTTGAGAGCACATTTTTTAATTGTAGGCAGAAATTCTAGTTACAAACCAGAAATTTGCTCTCAAAACATGTTTCTTTGCTTGCGGAATAAAGACACAAATCTACCTTCATACCAAACAACATCATCACACACACACACACACACACACACGCGCACACGCACACGTACACACACACACACACACACACACACACACACACACACACACACACACACACACACACACACACACACACACACACACCCTTCTCCTGCCCTTCAACCTCAGCTGAAGGTGAAACTCTTCATCATCTGCAATGAAAGAGACGACCTGCAGGGGGAGGAAGAGACAAGATGGAGGGAGAAAAGGAGAGGAAGAGGAGGAAGAGGATGGAGAGGATGGAGAGGATGGAGAGGTGGAGAGGTATATTCATTATTTATATATGTACTATATATATATATATATATATATATATATATATATATATATATATATATATATATATAGTACATATTATATAAATATATATTATGTACAATACGCGTCTGATAATGGATGGATATACAATATATATATACATATATATATATATATATATATATATATATATATATATATATATATATATTATATATATATTATATTCATATAATATATATTATATGAATTTATATTATATAAATATATATTATATTTATATATTATATAACTATATAATATATATAATGTATATTAAATATATTATATTTATATTATATAAATGTATATATATATATATAATGTATATATAATGTATCCTCCTCTTCTTCCTCACCCTCCTCATCCTCCTCTTCCTAATTAATAATAATCAAAGGAATATTGGACAGGTTGTTGTTGTTATTCATGTATTCTACCTACAGAAGAGGGAGGAGTTATACAAGTAGAAGAGGGAGGAGTCATACCAGCAGAAGAGGGAGGAGTCATACAAGTAGAAGAGGGAGGAGTTATACCGGTAGGAAAGACTTCCTGTCTTGGTCACATGACAGAAACACGTTTGTGTTGTTAGTCTCAGTAATATTAAAAAATTCAAATTCAAATAATAAAAATAAATAATAATTAGCATCTACATTATGAAGCACCTGAAGCTTAAAGGAGACTCATATTTTAACAGATTGAAAAAAAATCTGTAAAATTCAGTATTTCATGTAAAATGTGAGCAGAAACAGAATTGTTGTGTATTTTTGTTTCATGTATTTTTGTTTCCGGTATTTTGACCGGCAGAAACCTGCTCTGACGTCAACGGAGCCGTTTGTTCATACTTAAAGGTTTATGATTCAGCTGATAACATTAATATGGAAGCATGTTTTTATGCAACGATGTAATCTGAAGGAAACCGTTCTTTAAGTGGTGAAGAAGATGAGGAGGCACACCTTCGTCACCTGCAGATTGATGAGTCATCTTCTGGAATGATTATATGAATACATATATATATATATATATATATATATATATATATATATATATATATATATATATATATATATATTCATGGAATACATATTAGATATTTGACAGAGGACACAGATTATGTAGTTTAATAACTTTTGGGACTATTTATTCATATAATAACTTTTATTCTTGTTTATGTCTCATCGACCAATATCAATAAATGACATTGTGACGATGAAAACATGCTCATGTTTCAGTGATATGACCACTGGAACATGAGCATCTGATTCATATCAGATTCATATCAGATTCATTTCTGATTCATATCAGATTCATATCTGATTCATTTCTGATTCATATCAGATTCATTTCTGATTCATATCAGATTCATTTCTGATTCATATCTGATTCATTTCTGATTCATATCAGATTCATTTCTGATTCATATCAGATTCATTTCTGATTCATATCTGATGCTACAGGAGAGGTGCAGCTCCCCTGCTGGTCCTCTCAGGGACATGTAAAGACGGCCTGGACCTTCAGCTCGGGTCCTTCTACCCAGCAGGAAGTGCTGAACAGCTGGTTCTCCGTCACGTTGGAGCTGATCCTGGATCTGCTCCCAGAGGCTGACCGTGTCCCTCTAACCAGATGAAAGCTGTGGAACCTCCAGCTTCAGTTCTGCTTCACGAGTGTTTGACTTCAGTTCTTTCATAAACGCTGATAATCCGCTTTCATCCGGTCTCGGTGGCAGCCGGCCGACCCAGACTCCTGATTCAGCTCCTTCTGGGGTCCAGAGGGTCTCTGCTCCGGCAGGAGGAGGAGGAGGAGGAAGTTTCCCGGGCATCCAGAGTTCATCTCCAGCATTAAAACTCCATTTAAAAAGCTAGACTCTGACTCTTAGAACAGGAAGTAGACCAGTCCCAGGCCACCCGAGGGGTCTGGATGGTTCATGACGTAGACCAGTCTTAGTGAGGACTCGAGCTGCAGCGTTCTGATTTACATTTTACAGAGGCCTGTGAACACACCGTTGCAGTAGTCAAGTCTACTGAAGATCAATAAAAGTCTAAGAAATCAAATAGTAAATAAAAGTCTAAAAAGTCTACTGAAAATAAATACAACTGGACTCACTGTTCTCCAGCAATCCCAAAACGCTGTTCTCCACCATCAACAAACTCCTCAAGTCCATGGACACCATCTCCACCTCCTTCACCACCAGCAAATGCAACTCATTTCTCTCCTTCTTCAATGACAAAATCATCACAATACACAACCAGCTCTCCCCTCTCATCACAAACATCATCAACTCCTCACTGTCCTCTGGTCTCATAACCCCCACGGTGTCCCCCAAGGTTCCGTGCTTGGTCCCCTCCTCTTCATCATCTACATCCTGCCCCTTGGACAAACCTGTCTCACTCTCACCACCTGTCTCACTGATATAAAGTCATGGATGAAACAGAACTTTCTCAAACTCGACTGCAATAAATCTGAAATACTCAGACCTTCTCTCTCAACATTGATGGCTCATGCTGCCTTCTTTCACCTCAGGAACATTGCACGCCTCCGGCCCTCCCTGTCCTCTGCCACCACCGACATGATCATCCATGCCCTCATGACCTCCAGACAGGACTTCTGCAACAGCATCCTCTACAGCTCTCCCAACAAAATACTCAATGAACTCCGATATGTTTAGAACTCTGCCGCTCGACTGCTCACCTCCACCCGCCGCTATGAACACATCACCCCGGTCCTACGCAACCTCCACTGGCTCCCGGTCAAATACAGGATGGACTTTAAAACGTTAATCACCACTTACCAACCTGGTCCCTCCATACCTTTCAGACCTCCTCCCATGGACCTCCACGCCCCAACTCGTTGCCTCAGGTCCGCCAATGCAAACACTCTGAAGACCATCAGGACCTTGATGGACCAGAAATTAAAACTCTTTACGGAGATAAACCACAGAGATAAGCCCCGACCCCTCTCTGGCGCGTCCAGCTGGAATGAAGTGACTATGTAGACTGTAATAATGAAGTGACTATGTAGACTGTAATAATGAAGTGACTATGTAGACTGTAATAATGAAGTGACTATGTAGACTGTAGTGATGGAGTGACTATGCAGACTGTAATAATGAAGTGACTATGCAGACTGTAGTAATGAAGTGACTATGTAGACTGTAATAATGAAGTGACTATGTAGACTGTAGTGATGAAGTGACTATGTAGACTGTAGTAATGAAGTGACTATGCAGACTGTAATAATGAAGTGACTATGTAGACTGTAATAATGAAGTGACTATGTAGACTGTAGTAATGAAGTGACTATGCAGACTGTAATAATGAAGTGACTATGCAGACTGTAATAATGAAGTGACTATGTAGACTGTAGTGATGAAGTGACTATGTAGACTGTAGTAATGAAGTGACTATGCAGACTGTAATAATGAAGTGACTATGTAGACTGTAATAATGAAGTGACTATGTAGACTGTAGTAATGAAGTGACTATGCAGACTGTAATAATGAAGTGACTATGCAGACTGTAATAATGAAGTGACTATGTAGACTGTAGTAATGAAGTGACTATGTAGACTGTAATAATGAAGTGACTATGTAGACTGTAATAATGAAGTGACTATGTAGACTGTAATAATGAAGTGACTATGCAGACTGTAATAATGAAGTGACTATGTAGACTGTAATAATGAAGTGACTATGTAGACTGTAATAATGAAGTGACTATGCAGACTGTAGTAATGAAGTGACTATGTAGACTGTAATAATGAAGTGACTATGTAGACTGTAATAATGAAGTGACTATGCAGACTGTAATAATGAAGTGACTATGTAGACTGTAGTAATGAAGTGACTATGTAGACTGTAATAATGAAGTGACTATGTAGACTGTAATAATGAAGTGACTATGTAGACTGTAATAATGAAGTGACTATGTAGACTGTAATAATGAAGTGACTATGCAGACTGTAATAATGAAGTGACTATGTAGACTGTAGTAATGAAGTGACTACGTAGACTGTAATAATGAAGTGACTATGTAGACTGTAGTAATGAAGTGACTATGTAGACTGTAATAATGAAGTGACTATGTAGACTGTAGTAATGAAGTGACTATGTAGACTGTAATAATGAAGTGACTATGTAGACTGTAGTAATGAAGTGACTATGTAGACTGTAGTAATGAAGTGACTATGTAGACTGTAATAATGAAGTGACTATGTAGACTGTAGTAATGAAGTGACTATGTAGACTGTAATAATGAAGTGACTATGCAGACTGTAGTAATGAAGTGACTATGTAGACTGTAATAATGAAGTGACTATGTAGACTGTAATAATGAAGTGACTATGCAGACTGTAATAATGAAGTGACTATGTAGACTGTAGTAATGAAGTGACTATGTAGACTGTAGTAATGAAGTGACTATGTAGACTGTAATAATGAAGTGAGTATGTAGACTGTAATAATGAAGTGACTATGTAGACTGTAATAATGAAGTGACTATGCAGACTGTAGTAATGAAGTGACTATGTAGACTGTAGTAATGAAGTGACTATGTAGACTGTAGTAATGAAGTGACTATGTAGACTGTAATAATGAAGTGACTATGTAGACTGTAATAATGAAGTGACTATGCAGACTGTAATAATGAAGTGACTATGTAGACTGTAATAATGAAGTGACTATTTAGACTGTAGTAATGAAGTGACTATGTAGACTGTAATAATGAAGTGACTATGTAGACTGTAGTAATGAAGTGACTATGCAGACTGTAGTAATGAAGTGACTATGTAGACTGTAATAATGAAGTGACTATGTAGACTGTAGTAATGAAGTGACTATGTAGACTGTAATAATGAAGTGACTATGTAGACTGTAGTAATGAAGTGACTATGTAGACTGTAGTAATGAAGTGACTATGTAGACTGTAGTAATGAAGTGACTATGTAGACTGTAGTAATGAAGTGACTATGTAGACTGTAGTAATGAAGTGACTATGCAGACTGTAGTAATGAAGTGACTATGTAGACTGTAATAATGAAGTGACTATGTAGACTGTAGTAATGAAGTGACTATGTAGACTGTAATAATGAAGTGACTATGTAGACTGTAGTAATGAAGTGACTATGTAGACTGTAATAATGAAGTGACTATGCAGACTGTAGTAATGAAGTGACTATGTAGACTGTAATAATGAAGTGACTATGTAGACTGTAGTAATGAAGTGACTATGTAGACTGTAATAATGAAGTGACTATGTAGACTGTAGTAATGAAGTGACTATGTAGACTGTAATAATGAAGTGACTATGCAGACTGTAGTAATGAAGTGACTATGTAGACTGTATTAATGAAGTGACTATGTAGACTGTAGTAATGAAGTGACTATGTAGACTGTAATAATGAAGTGACTATGTAGACTGTAATAATGAAGTGACTATGTAGACTGTAATAATGAAGTGACTATGTAGACTGTAGTAATGAAGTGACTATGTAGACTGTAATAATGAAGTGACTATGCAGACTGTAGTAATGAAGTGACTATGTAGACTGTAATAATGAAGTGACTATGTAGACTGTAATACAAGCAGTTCAGTTTGTCAGGTGCAACATTTATGAAAGTGTTGGTCAGTTTGTCCCATTTTCTACAATAAAAATGATTGAAGTGAGATTATTAGATGAAATATGTTGACAGTTTTTCTTTGGGGACAATTTGCGGTTGAAAAAAGGTAATAAATCAGAATATATCACAATACTCAATGTATCACAGTATCGTGATAATATCGCAGTATCGTGGGACCTCTGGTGATTCCTACCCCTAATAGGTATATATATGTTATATATATATATGTATAAACATATATATATATATATATATATATATATATTTATAGGTACATATATATAAAACATATACTGTATATGTTATATATATATAATATATATATTTATACATATATATGTTATACATATTTATATGTGCATAGATATATATCATATATGTGTTATATATGTAAATATATATATATATATATATATATATATATATATATAAAACATAGACAAATATATGTACATATGTATTTATACATATATATATATATATATATATATATATATATATATATATATATATATGTTTATACATATATATATATATAACATATATATATACCTATTAGGGGTAGGAATCACCAGAGGTCCCACGATACTGCGATATTATCACGATACTATATATATATATATATACATGGTATTGTATTTTATTTTATTATATTAATCATAATTATTAGAAATGCATCCCCCCTCTCCTTGATCTTCATTCACCTGAAACTAAACACTCCTCCCTGCTGCTGCGAGGGGGGGCAGGTGGAGATGGAGGGAGTTGGCGCCTGCGCACTAGCGCTCCATCCCCTCCGCATCGCCCCCCCAGCCCCCCTCTCTTTTCTGCAGCATCAGTACCACCTCCCCGCCCCTCCCCCTCTCTCTGCCGGCTCTGCGCGCTGCGGGCCACACTGCGACCGCACAGGAGGAAGCGAAGGGGGCCGAGCCTTGAGCCGAGCGGCGGAGCGGCGAACACAGGACGGACACCGAGCACCGCACCACACGACCCGCAGCCCGAGAGCGGAGGAGGACTCGAACGCACGGATAAAAAAAAAAAAAAGAAAACCCCCGAAGCAGCAGCAGCAGCAGCAGCAGAGGCGGAGCCGCGTCACCGTTCCTCCTCCATCCCGAGCCCAGAGGACCGCAGAGGAGGACGAGCCGCAGAGAGACGCACAGTAATATAGGGAATATATATTTCATATCACAAGAGGTCTGGTCGCATCCCGGAGTGCACAGGACCACCGCGCCCGGACCGCCCCCTCCCCCACAGGCCGACCCCCCTCAGCAGCAGCTCGGCGCGGCGACACCATGAAGGACCGCACGGCGGAACTGCGAAGCGTGAGCTCCATTTTCTCTTTCTGTCCGCGGCCTCCATGTTCCTCCATGTTCCTCCATGTTCCCTTCACGTTCCTCCATGTTCCTCCATGTTCCCTCCTCCCCGGGCCTCGCGCCTCTCTGGATGAACCCGCACCCCCCCCCCCCACCCCCCACCCCGTGCTGGTTCTGGTCTCATGCCTCGATGGAGTCTTGCTCAATGCTTTGGTTCTCTCTCGGTGAGAGGGGGTGTTTGGTTCGTTGTGCGGGGCGCACCGGCTGGAGGTCACGGTTTCGGCCCGGACCCCCTTTTGTTCCGGTGTTAATAGCTGCCGGACCCGTTAGACGCAGAGGCCCTGATCCGTCCGTGCGGGACGGGGACGGATAGAGCTGAGGGGCGCGCGTGTCCATGCGTGCGTGCTCGGATGACCTGATGAGGAGGAGGAGGAGGAGGAGGAGGAGGAGGACCAAAATGCAGTGATTTTGTGTGTGTGTGTGTGTGTGTGTGTGTGTGTGTGTGTGTGTGTGTGTGTGTGTGTGTGTGTGTGTGTGTGTGTGTGTGTGAACAAGGAGCATCATCGGTCCGATCAGGAGGATCGATACACGGCTCTGTTCTCCTGCTCCTCTGGTGGTAGGGGGGGGCTTCATTTAGTGTGTGTGTGTGTGTGTGTAGGTGTGTGTGTGTGTGTGTGTGTGTGTGTGTGTGTGTGTGTGTGTGTGTGTGTGTGTAGGGGGGGCCTCACCCATTTCACGTCTCTTCGGCTCCGCGCGGGTGAGAGAGTCTGGACGTGCGGTCTGCGGGGCGATGCGGTGTTTCTGAGCCAACAGCTGATGCCGCGGTTTGGGCGGGTTGTGGTTTCAATGGAGGGGTGTAGGGTGGTGGTCTAGAGGGGGGGGGGGTCTCAGCTGCTGCAGCTCCACGCCTCCGACACCACCGGGTTCAACCGGGTTCCTGCAGAGATCAATACATCAATATATCTATCTATTAATATATCTATCAATATCTATCTATCTATCTATCTATATATATATATATATATATATATATATATATATATATATATATATATATATATATATATATATATATATATATGTATATAAATAATTATATCATATGTTAATACATATAAATATCTGTCTGTGATATTTTCATGAATTATTTTCATTTTATTACATTTCTCCTCCGTTCTTCCTCGTCTCAGATCAATACCTTCCTCCTCCTTCCTTCTTCCTCCATCCTTCATCTTATACAGTAGTACATCTTGCATCCTCCATCCTCCTCCCTCCATCCTCCTTCCTCCTTCCTCCATCCTCCTCCCTCCATCCTTCTTCCTCCTCCCTCCATCCTTCTTCCTCCTTCCTCCATCCTTCTTCCTCCATCCTTCTTCCTCCTTCCTCCATCCTTCTTCCTCCATCCTTCTTCCTCCATCCTCCCTCCTCCTTCCTCCTCCCTCCATCCTCCCTCCTCCTTCCTCCTCCCTCCATCCTCCATCCTCCCTCCTCCTTCCTCCTCCCTCCATCCTCCATCCTCCTTCCTCCTTCCTCCTCCCTCCATCCTCCATCCTTCTTCTCTCCAACCTGCATCTTCCATGCTTCCTTCCTAACTCCTAGCTCCTTTCCTTATTCCTCCTTTCCTCTAGTATCCTTTACATTTGGTTTCAGTCCACATTGTTAATTAGATCATTTAAATTCAGTGTTTTCTGTCCGGAGGTGTAGAATAGTGATGATGACGAAGAAGAAGAAGAAGATGAAGATACTGTAACCATCTTTACAAAAATGACCCACATATTTCCATCATCTCCTCCACGTGGTTTCCTTTTCTTCTTCTGTGGTGCTTTAGTGGCGACCAGCTGATTATAAATACTGATATTCTCTCTTTTACTGACTCGAGTCCCCCATTCATAGACACCACAGAAGAAGAGCGTCGTCTCCTCCTCCTCCACGTCCTCTTCCTCGTCCTCCTCCTCCTCGTCCTCGTCCTCGTCCTCTTCCTCCTCCTCGTCCTCTTCCTCCTCCTCCTCCTCCTGTTAGTCATTCATGAGTCCGTCCCTCTGTCGGCCATGTTGGATCACTGGAGTGAAATCCGACTCACGTGATCCTGCCGGTAACAGATGCTGCAATAAGAATATAATAATAATGATATGTTTATGTTTATGTAACGTCCACATCACAGTGACGCTCCTGCTCTTCCTCCTCCTCCTCTTCCTCCTCCTCCTCCTCCTCTAAAATCATAATTCATCATTATGTTCAAACACCAACCATCCGTTTGTAAATCTGAACTAATTCCAGGTGAAACGTTCAACTGAACAAAAATGAGAAAAAGTGTAAATAATTATAAATATTCGTGGTGGTCGCTCTTAAAAAAACGCTCCGTCATGTTTGACCTCCGTCCCTCTACCGCCTGAAACTGTCTCGTGGAGCCGGTGTCTCCACCCAAACTCTGAGGTCTTTGAACGCCTCTCTGGCGCGTTTGTGACGTGGTAATTGCTTATTAATTCGGTTTATTATAATATATTTTCAGTCGTTTCTGCAGGTGAATTTGTTAAAGGCTGCTTGTTACCGTCCCACGTGGGCGTGTTTGTTTGTGTGAGTGAATTAGGACTTTTTGATCAGTGAGTGTTTCTAGCATCCTGATGCTAAGTGTTAGCACTCAGTGTTAGAGCTCAGTGTTAGCGCTCAGTGTTAGCACTCAGTGTTAGAGCTCAGTGTTAGCGCTCAGTGTTAGCACTCAGTGTTAGAGCTCAGTGCTCAGGGCTAGCGCTCAGTGCTAGCGCTCAGTGTTAGCACTCAGTGTTAGCGCTCAGTGTTAGCGCTCAGTGCTCACACCTGAAGGTTCTGTTCACGGAACACAAACAGCACAGAAACTGGTAGACATGTTGACTGATTATTGGTCCTTGTGTGTTTAATACGTGTGATGTAATGAGACAATAGCCCCGCCCCCGCTGTGCTGTGATTGGTGAAAACAAGTTTTTGGATGAAGTTGTTCAACTTTACTCATTTAGCAACGTGCTACTTAGCTAGCTAGCTTGCAAAATCCACCATGAAGTCATGCTACACTGGTGACAGAAATAATGGTTAATTATGGTTATGTTTAGGAAAAGACCAGCGATTAGCCAATCTCAGTAGTATTAGCCAATCACAGTACAGAAGTATTAGCCAATCACAGCACAGAAGTATTAGCCAATCACAGCACAGTAACACAGGAGGCAGGAGGCAGCAGACAGGAGACAGGAGGCAGGAGGCAGGAGGCAGCAGACAGGAGGCAGGAGTTAAGAGTTATGATGCAGCAGACAGGAGGCAAGAGGCAGGAGGCAGCAGACAGGAGGCAAGAGGCAGCAGACAGGAGGCAGGAGTTAAGAGTTATGATGCAGCAGACAGGAGGCAAGAGGCAGGAGGCAATATGCAGGATTTAGGAGACAGGAGGCAGGAAGCAAGAGGCAGGAGGCAGCAGGCAACAAGGCAACAGACAGGAGGCAGGAGGCAACAGACAGCAGACAGGAGGCAGGAGACAGGAGACAGGAGGCAAGAAGCAAGAGACAGGAGACAGGAGACAGGATGCAGGAGACAGGAGACAGGAGACAAGAGGCAGGAGACAGGAGACAAGATGCAGGAGGCAAGAGGCAAGAGACAGGAGACAGGAGCCAGGAGACAGGATGCAGGAGGCCGGAGGCAACAGGCAACAGACAGTAGACAGGAGGCAGGAGACAGGAGGCAAGAGACAGGAGACAGGAGACAGGAGACAGGAGACAGGAGACAGGAGACAGGAGACAGGAGGCAAGAGACAGGAGACAGGATACAAGATACAGGAGACAAGAGGCAGGAGACAGGAGACAAGAGGCAGGAGGCAGGAGACAGGAGACAGGAGACAGGAGACAGGAGACAAGAGGCAGGAGACAGGATGCAGGAGGCAAGAGGCACGAGACAGGAGACAGGAGACAAGAGGCAGGAGACAGGATGCAGGAGACAAGAGGCACAAGGCAGGAGACAGGAGACAGGAGACAGGAGACAGGAGGCAGGAGACAGGAGACAGGAGGCAGGAGACAGGAGACAGGAGACAGGAGGCAGGAGACAGGAGACAGGAGGCAGGAGACAGGAGACAGGAGACAGGAGACAGGAGACAGGAGGCAGGAGACAGGAGGCAGGAGACAGGAGACAGGAGGCAGGAGACAGGAGACAGGAGACAAGAGGCAGGAGGCAGGAGACAAGAGGCAGGAGACAGGAGGCAGGAGGCACGAGACAGGAGACAGGAGGCAGGAGACAGGAGGCAGGACTCACTAGGACACATGAACACTTTCATGAAGGTTCTGTTGAACCATAACTAACTGTGGCCTCTAGTTTAAATCCTTTCCCAGTTCATTTCATTTTAAAGTTTCCTAAATAAAAGAGATCATGAATCTGATCTTCATTGATCAGACGAGTGTTCAGGCGGCTTGTTTCATCCTCCTGGAGGCACCAGGTGGGTGGGTCTGTTTGGGTTAGTGTTTGTCTGACTTTATTTACCCAGAGCACACAGACACACACACACACAGAAACACACACACACACACACACACACACACACACACACACACACACACACACACACACACACACACACACACACACACACACACACACACACACACACACACACCTGCTGCTGACGTCTCGTCTCTCTCACAACTGACTTGCTCAAGGGCACCTTGACGGCAGCAGTCGGACACTTCCTGTTGTCTGACCCTTTCAAAATAAAGTTCCATTGAGGAGAGGAGATGCTTTAGATGTTCCTCTGTGAACCAACTCGCTCACCTTGACAAAGACAGAGTACAATATGTACTAAATACTCATCTTCTGTCCTGGTTGTTGTACTTAGATACATCACCAATTCTCACTTTGTTTACATGTTTTCCAGCTGCTCCACTGTTTTCTTCCTGCATTGCATTGTGGGACACAAGTGTCCGTCAGCAGCACACTGATGTTCCCAACAGTACACAGGTACTTTAGTCTTTTGTTAAAGAGAGTCCACACAGTCCAACAGTCCCACAGTCTGTAGCGTTGTGATGACCAGGGACCAATCAGTCCGCTGGTGAAGTACTAGTACTAGTACTATTAGTACTATTAGTTGAGAGGTACAAGTACATCAAAACAACTAGTGAGAAGAAATGTGTTTCAGGCTACAGGCTTGATGCTAATGATAGCTAGCTCATCTGTGTGTGTGTGTGTGTGTGTGTGTGTGTGTGTGTGTGTGTGTGTGTGTGTGTGTGTGTGTGTGTGTGTGTGTGTGTGTGTGTGTGTGTGTGTGTGTGCGCTGGAGGCCATCCTTCAGCCAAGTCAAGGGCAAAGCCACCATTACTGCTGGCACACAGGAGGTCACTTTCACATCCACAGTATTCTACTGTTCTCTACTGTTCTCTACCGTTCTCTATCGTTCTCTACTGTTCTCTACTGTTCTCTATCGTTCTCTAGTGTTCTCTAGTGTTCTCTACCGTTCTCTAGTGTTCTCTAGTGTTCTCTACCGTTCTCTAGTGTTCTCTACTGTTCTCTACCGTTCTCTAGTGTTCTCTAGTGTTCTCTACCGTTCTCTAGTGTTCTCTACTGTTCTCTACCGTTCTCTATCGTTCTCTATCGTTCTCTACCGTTCTCTAACGTTCTCTACTGTTCTCTACCGTTCTCTACTGTTCTCTACTGTTCTCTACCGTTCTCTAGTGTTCTCTACCGTTCTCTACTGTTCTCTACCGTTCTCTACCGTTCTCTACTGTGCTCTATCGTTCTCTACTGTTCTCTACTGTTCTCTACCGTTCTCTACCGTTCTCTATCGTTCTCTATCGTTCTCTACTGTTCTCTAATGTTCTCTACCGTTCTCTACTGTTCTCTACCGTTCTCTAGTGTTCTCTAGTGTTCTCTACCGTTCTCTAGTGTTCTCTACTGTTCTCTACCGTTCTCTATCGTTCTCTATCGTTCTCTACCGTTCTCTAACGTTCTCTACTGTTCTCTACCGTTCTCTACTGTTCTCTACTGTTCTCTACCGTTCTCTAGTGTTCTCTACCGTTCTCTACCGTTCTCTATCGTTCTCTATCGTTCTCTATCGTTCTCTACTGTTCTCTACTGTTCTCTACTGTGCTCTACCGTTCTCTATCGTTCTCTACCGTTCTCTAACGTTCTCTAACGTTCTCTACTGTTCTCTACTGTTCTCTACTGTTCTCTACCGTTCTCTAGTGTTCTCTAGTGTTCTCTACCGTTCTCTAGTGTTCTCTACCGTTCTCTATCGTTCTCTATCGTTCTCTACTGTTCTCTACTGTTCTCTACTGTTCTCTACTGTTCTCTAGTGTTCTCTACCGTTCTCTATCGTTCTCTATCATTCTCTACTGTGCTCTACTGTTCTCTACCGTTCTCTAATGTTCTCTACTGTTCTCTATCGTTCTCTACTGTTCTCTATCGTTCTCTACTGTTCTCTAATGTTCTCTACCGTTCTCTACTGTTCTCTACTGTTCTCTACTGTTCTCTAATGTTCTCTATCGTTCTCTACTGTTCTCTACTGTTCTCTACCGTTCTCTACTGTTCTCTACCGTTCTCTATCGTTCTCTACTGTGCTCTATCGTTCTCTACTGTTCTCTACTGTTCTCTACCGTTCTCTACCGTTCTCTATCGTTCTCTATCGTTCTCTACTGTTCTCTACTGTTCTCTACCGTTCTCTACCGTTCTCTATCGTTCTCTATCGTTCTCTACTGTTCTCTAATGTTCTCTACCGTTCTCTACTGTTCTCTACTGTTCTCTAATGTTCTCTATCGTTCTCTACTGTTCTCTACTGTTCTCTAATGTTCTCTATCGTTCTCTACTGTTCTCTACTGTTCTCTACTGTTCTCTACCGTTCTCTAATGTTCTCTATCGTTCTCTACTGTTCTCTACTGTTCTCTACCGTTCTCTAATGTTCTCTATCGTTCTCTACTGTTCTCTATCGTTCTCTACTGTTCTCTACTGTTCTCTACCGTTCTCTACCGTTCTCTAATGTTCTCTATCGTTCTCTACTGTTCTCTATCGTTCTCTACTGTTCTCTACTGTTCTCTAATGTTCTCTATCGTTCTCTACTGTTCTCTATCGTTCTCTACTGTTCTCTACTGTTCTCTACTGTTCTCTACCGTTCTCTAATGTTCTCTACTGTTCTCTACCGTTCTCTAATGTTCTCTACTGTTCTCTACCGTTCTCTAATGTTCTCTACTGTTCTCTGTCTTCATTATGAAACATTTATATTCTTGGTTGATGGTTTTCAGACACTTTCAGTCGGAGGTGAGATGCAGATGATTTAGATTTGATTTTGCTCAGATTAGATTCTCCATTTCCTCCTAATAGTCCACACACACACACACACACACACACACACACACACACACACACACACACACACACACACACACACACACACACACACACACACATCAATAAGAAAGAGACAACGAGGACTTGAACCAAGTGTCACTTAAGAGTTATTTTATGTAGTTTTAAGACATTAACAGGATTAAAAACTGAAATAAAACTATTAATTCAATAAAACTCATGAAGCAGCAGATTAACTAGTTGTGAATGAATTGTTCCATTTTACGTTCTTGATGATTCTGCTTCACGAAAATATAAAACAAATATATATATATATATATATATATATATATATATATATATATATATATATATACGTATATAACATTATCATAATTTTGTAAAAATTGGTCCTGGTGTGTGTGTGTGTGTGTGTGTGTGTGTGTGTGTGTGTGTGTGTGTGCAGATTGGTCCGTGGGAGGCTGGTCATGTGATTTATAGCAGCATCTCCATTTAATGGCCCCGAACCGGCCCTCTCCTCTGTGTGTGTGTGTGTGTGTGTGTGTGTGTGTGTGTGTGTGTGTGTGTGTGTGTGTGTGTGTGTGTGTGTGTGTGTGTGTGTGTGTGTGTGTGTGTGTGTGTGCGCTCATGTATTATAGATGCACCCCTCCCCCTCCAGCTTCATAACAGCAGCAAACATCCTCCTCCTACTCGTCTTCCTCGTCTTCCTCTGAGGCCGATTGTTTTGATTTATTCACATTTCTGAATATTAATTAAAGTGTTCAACCAATCAGAGAGCGGCTCGTTCTGATCAATCAGGAAGGAAGTCAGATGACGCAGGAAGTTTGGTTTTGGTTGCAGGCTGCTGGCGAGGCCGTGATGTCATGATGATGATGTCATCATGATGACCTCACAGAGTGAGTGACGGGAGTCCGCGGCCTGAAACTACTCCTAACGACCTTGAACGTGTTTGTGTTGCCGAGGCGATGTATTATTATCTGGCCATGGAGCCGCCTCTCCGTCTGCAGCGAGGAGACGTTCATCTGCTTCATTATTATCCTTTCTTCTGTTTCATATTCCTGTGCTTTACATTCATCAGTTCATCCCTAAACGTTTCAGCAGCCTCTCAAAACCTACAGGCCCTAAAGCGGGTTCACATTCATGTATTCATGTGTTTATGAATCAATAAGGAATATAATGATGCCATGTCCCAAATTAAACAGCAACGCCTGGGCTACAAGACTACATAATCCATTTCAAATGCTGCAAACACACAACTCAACAACCAAAGACAAACAAAGACAAAAACATAGAGCTGAAAATGTCCAAAACTGTCCAGAAATTACTATATATATATATATATATATGCCACGGTTGCAGCTTCCATATCTGTTAGCATTATGCTACGTGAACGGCTCACAGCCTGCGGCTTCAGACGCTGCCTTCAGACAAAGCATCAGCAAACATGTCATCCAGCCAAACAATTTTCCCAGCGAATGTAACAGACAAATTATATATATATATATATATATATATATATATATATTTGTCTGTTACATTCGCTGGGAAAATGTAGTGTATATATATATATATACACTACTGTTCAAAAGTTTGGGGTCACCCAGACACATTTTCAGTTTCTTCGCAATTTCCTGCATGGAATAGCCTTCATCTCTAAGAACAAGAAGAGACTGGCAAGTTCTCTTTTTCTGGCCATTTTGAGAGTATAATGGAACCCACACATGTGATGCTCCAGATGCTCAACTAGCTCAAAGGAAGGCCAGGTGTATAGCTTCTCTCACCAGCATACCTGTTTTCAGCTGTGCTAACATAATTGCACAAGGGTTTTCTAATCCTCCATTAGTCTTCTGTGCGATGAGCAAACACAATGTACCATTAGAACACTGAGTGATAGCTGCTGGAAATGGGCCTCTATACACCTATGTAGATATTTCATTAAAAAACAGACATTTCCAACTAGAATAGTCATTTACCACATTATTAAATTCACAACTCTTTTGGTGTGAACACGGCATTAGACCACTCCCATTGGCTCTCACCGTTAAAAGGAGGGTTCTTAGATTAAAAATATACTTTATGATGATTTGAGGGAGCAAAAGCATTATTTGGGTATATTTGGTGTATGCTACTGTTTGAATGACCTGGACCTTGAGAGACCTGGACCTGTTTGAATGACTAGAGACCTGACTTTGACTCGAGACTTGTTTTAGAGGACTTGTTTTACTCTGTGATTTACCTTCGATGAGTCGAGACCTGGTTTTATTTTACTGTTCAGATCTCTGCCACATTTATGAGAAAAACAGATTTGGGTCACGATCACCTGCAGCCTGAAAACATACACACACACACACACACACACACACACACACACACACACACACACACACACACACACACACACACACACACACACACACACACACACACACGTTTCCTTTTGGGGCAACAGGAAGTGGAACCAGGACTGTAAATGGATCCTGAAGGACGTTTGATTCTCATAACTCCCACTTCCTGTTTCCTGAGCTAGCTTTTTTTACACTTTTTACACATCTTACACATTTTACACATGTTACATATTTTACACATTTTATACATTTTTACACATTTACACATTTTAAGACTGGAGTTCAAAATCAAACAACCACAACAAGACAAATCTACAGCTAAGACAAGAGTATTGTTCGGTATCCATATCCCTCTTAGCCCAAACTAGTTGACTTTACTAGAAGTTCACGTGGAAACCGGCCTCAAACCATTTATGTTTTTACACAAGTAAACAGGTTAAGTTGGGTTAACTTAGACCCTTAAATTGGGTTAACTCATAACCTTAAATTGGGTTAATTTAGAACCTTAAGTTCGGTTAACTTAGAACCTTAAATTGGATTAATTTAGAAACTTACATTGGATTAATTTAGAACCTTAAAGTGGGTTAATTTAGAACCTTAAATTGGGTTAATTTAGAACCTTACATTTGATTAATTTAGAACCTTAAATTGGGTTAATTTAGAACCTTATATTTCGTTAACTTAGAACCTTAAATTCGGTTAATTTAGAACCTGAAATTGGATTAACTTAGAACCTTAAATTCGGTTAACTTGGAACCTTAAATTTGATTAATTTAGAACCTTAAATTCGGTTAACTTAGAACCTTAAGGAGACATGTTTAAGTCCACATTACTAATCTTTACTCAAAATCATTAGTTTCTTTGAAATATTTGTTTTCTTTAGTCCAAGTTTAATGAAATAACTATTTTAAATTCAACATACATACGCATATATAAATAAAGAAAACTTGAATTCCAGCTTGTGGAGAGAAGGAACGCAGCGTTCCATAGCGGTCTGAAGGATGTTCACACACAGAGGAGCTGGGTTACACAACAACACAACAACCTGAGCACACACTGAAGCGCACGTGGTGAACATTCATACTCATGCAACATAAACTTCTAACATAATCCACAAAGACATTTCTCATCAAATAACGATCAATAATGTTGATCAATGTAGTTACAGGAGATCAGACATGAGGAAGGCGTGCACTTCATTCTATAAAGCTATGCTCACGGTCCATCAGATAATGGTGACAGTTCTAGATCATGATTATGACATTATAAGAGTTACTCACAGCGTCTGGGATTGTCCCCTAAATGACACAGGAAGCCGCTCAGCTCTGTAGTCTTTGGGGTAATAAAAACACAAGTTACAGCTAATGAGCAGAAATGAAGGTCAACCAAACACCTTTGCTTGTAATGCAGGTGCCCTGTGAGTCACGTCACTATGTCAGCTGTTTGTTGCATGTTGTTAGCTGTGAAAAACTATGAAACGTACCAACAGGGCCCCAAACCTCGTACCTGGTTCAACAAAGTCGATCAAATGTCCTATTATCCATCTTAAATTACAGAGATGATTGACGTCAGGTTATGTCGGTTTCTCAAAGGCTGATCCGCGCTCAAACAGTCTCGTTAATTCGAACCAGACGTCAGTCATCTGGATAATTGCGGGTGCACGCTCCTCTTCAAAAGGGGGAGGAGTCGAGCACAGATTCCATGAAAACGCTACAATGGCAAATAAGATCAGAGAAAGATCGTCTCTTTTCTCCGCTGACGAGCAGGAGATGATCATGACTACATATGATGAATTTAAGTCCATAATCATGGCAAAGTCTTGAGGGGCACTTACATCCAAAGCGAACGCAGCATAACGCCGCCTCCGCTGCAATGGCTAGACATAAGCATCGCGAAATATCAGACAAGTTAAATGCGTAAGTGTTGGGAAAATGTATCGGCTAATTTTAAGTGCCTCATGACCCAAATCAATGAGATTATATTTATTTAAATGTGCCTGCTGGCAGTAGTATACAAATTAATATATACTTATGAGGATATATGTACTGTATGCGCGTATGTATCATGTACTATATATGTGTATATACATCAGTGGCGGGCCGTGGATTTGGTACCTATGCCAGCTGTTTAGTTTAACAGCTGATCAGTATGTATGTATTATTATTATTATTAGTCTGTGATCCAGTCTGTGATCCAGTCTGTGATCCAGTCGGTGCTCGGCTGCGCCGTGTGGTGTGATCTGGAAGAACTCTCTCCCTATAAAACTAATCTAACTAATATCGCTCCTTCATCAATGAGGAAGGGAGCTGCCTTTTTTGTCCGGTGGGAGTGGCCAGCTTATCCAGTGAATTTCAGTTAGCCTGCGCTGATTTATCCAAACTTGCTTCGTGGAACCGAAAAGCCTGACCTGCGTCATCTTATCCTGAAAATTATCCGGCTAACCCAGTAAGCCAGGTACGAAGAATAGGGCCCAGGTCTCTACTGAGCATGCTCAGTGGAACCAGGGAGCCACACTGCCACTACCTGCACTCATTGAAGGAATATTATCCAGAGAGACGCAGACAGTTTATCAGACACAGTAAATATAATGTCTGACAGGTGACAAGGGAGGACCCTTGTCACCTGTCTCACCCTCCTCTGTCCCTCCTCCCTCGTCACCTGTCTCACCCTCCTCTGTCCTTCCTCCCTCGTCACCTGTCTCACCCTCCTCTGTCCTTCCTCCCTTGTCACCTGTCTCACCCTCCTCTGTCCTTCCTCCCTTGTCACCTGTCTCACCCTCCTCTGTCCTTCCTCCCTCGTCACCTGTCTCACCCTCCTCTGTCCTTCCTCCCTCGTCACCTGTCTCACCCTCCTCTGTCCTTCCTCCCTCGTCACCTGTCTCACCCTCCTCTGTCCCTCCTCGTTCCTTATTCCCTCATTCCCTCCCCCCTTCCTCTCCTCATCATTTCTTTCTCTCCTGTCGAGGATGAATCCTGCTCCTCTTCCTCCCTCCTGCTTTATCCTTCATCTTCACCCCTCCCCCCTCTCTCCATTACCATGTCCCATAACCTTCCTTCTTTCTTTCTTTCTTTCTTTCTTTCTTTCTTTCTTTCTTCCCTGCCTCTCTTTATTTCCTCAGTTTGTCCCTCTGGCGTCAACGGCAGTCTGACCGTTTATTTATAGACCCAAAGAAATAAAGGCAGACAGTGTGTGTGTTTGTATGTCTGTATATATATATATATATATATATGTGTGCGTGTGTGTATGTGTGTATATATATGTGTGTGTGTGTGTGTGTGTGTGTGTGTGCGTATATGTATGTGTCTGTTAGTGTCTGTGTGTGTGTTGGTGTCTGTACCTGTTCAGTTACTCTGTTCTCTACCTGTTTAGTTACTCTGTTCTCTACCTGTTCAGGTACTCTGTTCTCTACCTGTTCAGGTACTCTGTTCTCTACCTGTTCAGGTACTCTGTTCTCTACCTGTTTAGGTACTCTGTTCTCTACATGTTTAGTTACTCTGTTCTCTACCTGTTTAGGTACTCTGTTCTCTACCTGTTCAGGTACTCTGTTCTCTACCTGTTTAGTTACTCTGTTCTCTACCTGTTTAGGTACTCTGTTCTCTACCTGTTTAGTTACTCTGTTCTCTACATGTTCAGGTACTCTGTTCTCTACCTGTTTAGTTACTCTGTTCTCTACATGTTCAGGTACTCTGTTCTCTACCTGTTTAGGTACTCTGTTCTCTACCTGTTCAGGTACTCTGTTCTCTACCTGTTTAGGTACTCTGTTCTCTACCTGTTTAGTTACTCTGTTCTCTACCTGTTTAGGTACTCTGTTCTCTACCTGTTCAGGTACTCTGTTCTCTACCTGTTTAGTTACTCTGTTCTCTACCTGTTTAGGTACTCTGTTCTCTACCTGTTTAGTTACTCTGTTCTCTACCTGTTTAGGTACTCTGTTCTCTACCTGTTTAGGTACTCTGTTCTCTACATGTTTACTTGTGTGTGGGTGGAGCTCAGGCCGCTGACTCGTGGTGCGTTCGGGTGCTCGTGAGAAGCTGGGACATCTGAGCTCTCTGTGTAATCTCAGAAATGACAGACGTGTTTATTCTAAAGACTCTGAAGTGAGATTGATCAGCGAGAGGAGAACAGATGGACTCTGGTAGAGCCAGAGCCCAGGGGATTGTGGGTAACACAGCTCGCTGCTGGCACGGTCTGCTGCTAACACACACACACACACACACACACACACACACACACACACACACACAGTGTGTACCCATGCATATAAAAACACACACTCTCTGACACCTGAGGTCAATGTCCTGATTTAAGTCTTTATGACATGAGAGAGAGAGAAAGAGACAACTAGAGAGAGAGAGAGAGAGAGAGAGAGAGAGAGAGAGAGAGAGAAAGAGGGAGGGAGAGAGAGAGAGGGAGAGAGAGAGAGAGGGAGGGAGAGAGAGAGAGGGAGGAAGGACAGGAAAAGAAGGAAAGGAGATGAAAATAAGAGAAAGTAAGGAATGAACCTTCAGTCATTTCCTCTCATAATAACACATAATATTAATAACATCAGTAATAATAATAATAATTCTGTTTTAATGTAAAGATAATCTGGTGATGAAGATAATCTGGTGATGAAGATAATCTGGTGATGAAGATGATATTTCATGTCAGCAGCTGATTTTAAACTAAATACAACGTTTTCTTCTTGAACTGAAACTGTTGATTTTACATAAAATAAACAATAACAAACAGCCGGCATCGTGAGGTCAAAGGTCATCAAAGGTCAGATGAATGAAGGTCGTTACCTGGGACGTATTACCCAGCAGCCCCGGCTCCTCTCCGGAGGCGTGTGATTGGCTCTTTGTTACGGAGCTTATCAGCCGAGACCAGACGGCTCCGCTGGGTTCCCATGATGCTCAGCGGCGGGCTCTCAAAGACTGGGACCCCTGATGGATCTACGTCAGACCCTGCAGGAACCCGTTAGACCGCAACAATAAGAGCCTGCAGGACCCCGTTAGACCGCAACAATAAGAGCCTGCAGGACCCCGTTAGACCGCAACAATAAGAGCCTGCAGGACCCCGTTAGACCGCAACAATAAGAGTCTGTAAACACACACATACACGCACACACAGAAGATAATCATGATAAATATGATGATTATTTTATTATTTTATATAAATAATAATAATATCATATAATAATGATAAAACATACTAATGATGATAATAATAATAATTCACAAATAATGACAATAATATAATACTGATCAAAATAATAATAATAGTTTTTACTTTTATAGTTTAATAAACGTCAACATGTCTGAGAGTGTTTCTTAATATTCAGTTTGTCCTTATGGGTCTCCTCTGGGTGAGGGGGTGGGGCCTGATCATCATCATCATCATCATCATCATCATCATCATCATCATCATCATCATCATCATCACTCTAAAGGTCACATGATGAAGACGTGAACTTTTAAAGGTTGTTGTTTCTCTGCGGTTTGAGTCGGTGGAGGCGGAGCCTCTTCAGATCCAGGTTCAGTTTGAGTTAACCGGCTAACGGGAGGACAGCCTGTTAGCATGTTAGCCTGTTAGCCTGTTAGCAGAACAGAGTTCAGATTGTTTCTTTCTAAAGAGCTCGTTGGTTTCCGTCTGTCTGCAGGCTAAAGACAGCGATGACGATGAAGAGGTGGTGCAGGTGGACCGGGACCACTTCATGGACGAGTTCTTCGAACAGGTGAGACCACACGAGACCACATGAGACCACATGAGACCACATGAGACCACATGAGACCACACAAGACCACATGAGACCACATGAGACCACACAAGACCACACGAGACCACATGAGACCACATGAGACCACATGAGACCACATGAGACCACACGAGACCACACGAGACCACATGAGACCACATGAGACCACACAAAACTACAGGAGACCACATGAGACCACATGAGACCACACAAAACTACAGGAGACCACACAAGACCACACAAGACCACACGAGACCACATGAGACCACATGAGACCACACAAGACCACACAAAACCACACAAGACCACATGAGACCACATGAGACCACATGAGACCACATGAGACCACACAAGACCACATGAGACCACACAAGACCACACAAGACCACACGAGACCACACGAGACCACATGAGACCACATGAGACCACACAAAACTACAGGAGACCACACAAGACCACATGAGACCACATGAGACCACACAAGACCACACGAGACCACACGAGACCACATGAGACCACACAAGACCACATGAGACCACATGAGACCACACAAGACCACATGAGACCACATGAGACCACACAAGACCACATGAGACCACACAAGACCACACGAGACCACATGAGACCACACAAGACTACACAAGACCACACAAGACCACACAAGACCACACAAGACCACACAAGACCACACAAGACCACATGAGACCACACAAGACCATATGAGACTACACAAGACCACACAAGACCACACAAGACCACACAAGACCATATGAGACTACACAAGACCACACGAGACTACACAAGACCACACGAGACCACATGAGACTACACAAGACCACACAAGACCACATGAGACTACACAAGACCACACGAGACTACACAAGACCACACGAGACTACACAAGACCACACGAGACCACATGAGACTACACAAGACCACACAAGACCACATGAGACCACACAAGACCATATGAGACTACACAAGACCACACGAGACTACACAAGACCACACGAGACCACATGAGACTACACAAGACCACACAAGACCATATGAGACTACACAAGACCACACGAGACTACACAAGACCACACGAGACCACATGAGACTACACAAGACCACACGAGACCATATGAGACTACACAAGACCACACAAGACCACACAAGACCACACAAGACCACACAAGACCACACAAGACCACATGAGACTACACAAGACCACACAAGATCACACGAGACCACATGGAACCACACGAAATATGTGTGTGTGTGTGTGTGTGTGTGTGTGTGTGTGTGTGTGTGTGTGTGTGTGTGTGTGTCCAGGTGGAGGAGATCAGAGGCTGTATAGAAAAGCTGTCGGAGGATGTGGAGCAGGTCAAGAAGCAGCACAGTGCCATCCTGGCCGCCCCGAACCCTGACGAAAGTAAGACGACGATGATGATGATGATGATGATGATGATGATGATGTCATCACTCACTCGGGCCTGTTAGCTGTGGTTTTGGTCGGAGTGAGACGTGAATCAGAGTGATCGCTGCCGTCACAGTGTTCAATAACGAGTCATAACCTCTCTCGTTAGTTTATGGACATTTCGAAGCATATACTTCTATACAACCAGAGGAGTCGCCCCCTGGTGGTCAGGAGAGAGAATGCAGCTTTAATACATGAAGCATAGACTTCTATACAACCAGAGGAGTCGCCCCCTGGTGGTCAGGAGAGAGAATGCAGCTTTAACACATGAAGCATAGACTTCTATACAACCAGAGGAGTCACCCCCTGGTGGTCAGGAGAGAGAATGCAGCTTTAACACATGAAGCATAGACTTCTATACAACCAGAGGAGTCGCCTCCTGGTGGTCAGGAGAGAGAATGCAGCTTTAACACATGAAGCATAGACTTCTATACAACCAGAGGAGT
>JBAMJR010000117.1:257500-267500 GCA_038501785.1 Myoxocephalus aenaeus
CTCTCTCTGTGTTCTGTCTGCAGCTGGGAGAACCACCACCAACGAAGAACTAGAGGACATGTTGGAGAGTGGCAAGCTGGCCATCTTCACCGATGATGTAAGCACCGCACCTGAGCCTCACTTTTACCTGAGCCATTCTGCTTCCCTTTGTGATTACATTCACTACCTGGGATTCAGAATCGCCACGAGGTGCGTTGAGACATCTAGTGAACACGGCCGCTGTCACATGGCATGTAACAATAGGAGGATGCACTGGGGAGCTCTTATTTTGAAGGAGTCGCTTCACAACTATCATGCACTCTTTCAAAGTAAAAGCTCAAATAAGTGCATGCACCTCTCCCTCTGGCCCACGCTGAGCGCGTCACGGGACTCTGTAACTTAACACCGAGCTGAAAATCAAAACGTTTGACACTGAACTCCTCTGGTTGAGACCACACCCACCTGTGATGTCACAGAGTGCCAACCAGTGGAGGTCAGAAACACGGTTTACAGCCGGCGTTAAGTCACTGGGAAGCAGGTAAGTAGTCCAGACCCCTCAAAGGTCATCTCTATCTCACACAGAAGGAAAGGATGTACACTTCAAAAACAATTAGCAACAATTAGCTTGCTAATTCCACCACGCTTTAACATTACAAGCTAACGTTACGTAGCTAACTAGCCCGCTAACAGTAGACATTCCGTTGACCACGGACAGCAGCTAACCTCTACTATTGTATTTAAATGGAGTGATCCAAAGAAACAGCAAAGAACAATTGGAAATAAACGGTGAATAAAAACTATTTTGGTGAGTATGACAAGCACCTGACATAAAGTTTCAATAATGTTTAACGAACATATTCTGGTTTCATCTATTATACTTGTTTGGTTGTGTATCACATACACACGTATTTTCCTATATATGTATTATATTTACTGGTTCCTTTCTCTTAAAGCCACCAGAGAGAAATAATGTCTGTTAAAAGTCGTCCTGTCCTGCAGATCAAAATGGATTCTCAGATGACCAAGCAGGCCCTGAACGAGATCGAGACCCGGCACACCGAGATCATCAAGCTGGAGAACAGCATCCGGGAGCTGCACGACATGTTCGTGGACATGGCCATGCTGGTGGAGAGCCAGGTGAGTGGAGGGCCAGGTGAGGGGGGGGGGGGGGGCAGGTGAGAAGCCAGGTGAGGGGGGCCAGGTGAAGGGCCAGGTGAGAGGCCGGGTGAGAGGCCGGGTGAGGGGCCAGGTGAGGGGCCAGGTGAGGGGGGCTAGGTGGGGGGCCAGGTGAGAGGCCAGGTGAAGGGGCCAGGTGAGAGGCCAGGTGAGAGGCCAGGTGAGGGGCCAGGTGAGGGGCCAGGTGAGGGGCCAGGTGAGAGGCCAGGTGAAGGGGCCAGGTGAGAGGCCAGGTGAGAGGCCGGGTGAGAGGCCGGGTGAGGGGCCAGGTGAGGGGGGCTAGGTGGGGGGCCAGGTGAGAGGCCAGGTGAAGGGGCCAGGTGAGAGGCCAGGTGAGAGGCCGGGTGAGAGGCCGGGTGAGGGGCCAGGTGAGGGGGGCTAGGTGGAGGGCCAGGTGAGAGGCCAGGTGAAGGGGCCAGGTGAGAGGCCAGGTGAGAGGCCAGGTGAGGGGGCCAGGTGAGGGGCCAGGTGAGGGGCCAGGTGAGGGGCCAGGTGAGAGGCCAGGTGAGGGGGGCCAGGGGTGAGAAGCCAGGTGAAGGGCCAGGTGAGAGGCCAGGTGAGGGGCCAGGTGAGGGGGGCCAGGTGAGGGGCCAGTTGAAGGGCCAGGTGAGCGGCCAGGTGAGGGGGGCCAGGTGAGAGGCCAGGTGAGGGGCCAGGTGAGGGGGGCCAGGTGAGAGGCCAGGTGAGAGGCCAGGTAAGGGGGGCCAGGTGAGAGGCCAGGTGAGGGGCCAGGTGAGGGGGGCGGCGGTCAAACTAAACTGTGTGTGTGTGTGTGTGTTTCAGGGAGAGATGATTGACAGAATCGAGTACAACGTGGAGCACTCCGTGGACTACGTGGAGCGAGCCGTGTCCGACACCAAGAAGGCCGTGAAGTACCAGAGTCAGGCCCGCAAGGTACCGTGCCCGCCGCCGCCGCCGCCTTCGCCGCCGCCGTGAGAAGTCTCACCGCGCAGCGACCAACGTTGTCTCCTGTCTCCCTGCAGAAGAAGATCATGATCATCATCTGCTGCGTCATCCTGGGCGTCGTCTTGGCCTCGACCATCGGCGGCACGCTGGGCTTCTAAGAGGCTCCGCCCCCCCCCACCGCCCCGCCGCCGCCGCGAAGACCGACACCGACCGTCCGACCGCCAGCATAGAAAAGAAACTCCGACGACGACAACACAAAAAACTTGAAACACAAATGCAAGACAGATAACCAATCAGCTAGGAAGAGCTAACAACCAATCAGATAGAGGAGGCGGGGTCGGGTGGGGTGCAAAAGACAAAGACAAAAAAAACACAATAAAGACGCCATCACATTATAGCTGACCTAAATACATAACGTATACAAAAGAAGGTACAAATAAGCCTATTTATTACAGATGTACATGTATTGAACATATGAAGCAACACATGGGTTCGCTGCCTGTAAAAAATGATGACCTGTAATATGACATTTACTTGTTTGTTTGTTTTTCTTTTTTTTTTCTTCTTTTTTAAACGGTTTCTTTGTTTTTTTTCGCGAGTCTCCGAGGACAGCGGCGGTGACGGCTGCCGGGTGGGCGGGTCCTACGGGACGGGCATTCCCGCCGCCGGCCGCTGCTCGGTTCCCCCGCGCGTGGAACCGAGCGCGTTCTAGAAACGCCACAGAACGTGTTCTGCGTGGAACGTCCTCCTGCGGGCTCCGTGAGAACGTCCGGTCCCCGTGCTTCTGGGAGGGAGGGGCCGCCTCTTTAGACCGCCTCTCATTGGTCGCTCACCCCTGTCATTCACCTCAGTCGGCCTGTTAAATTAGCGTAGACCTGCCACGCGGCTTTTATAACCTTCACAGCCAGCCGATTGGTTGAGGAAACACAATGTGTGTGTGGGGTTGCCTCGACAACAGCCTCCCCTTCCTGTCACATCTATCCAACCAAAGAGCAGGGGGCGGGGCCTCTGGTTTCCTGCTGAATCTGATTTGAAAATGTGACGTTTGACTGACAGGTGAACGGTGGGAAGGAAAGGGGGGTTGAGGGGGGGGAGGCGGGGTCAAAGGAGATGGGAGGAGGCGGGGTCAAAAGAGCTGGGAGGAGGCGGGGCGTCAATCTATGCAGTTTAGAGAAGAGGAAGACGACTTGTCCCGCCTCCCCCGCCCGCGATAGCCAATGAGGATCGGGGGTTCTCGTCATCTCAGCTGTTCTTCTGGAAGATTCTAAAAAATGAAGAGAACGCATTAAAAAGTAAAGAAGAAAAAAATTAAACTCCAACATAACTTTATGAAACTAACAAACAAGCCAGAGTGGACAGAACATGTAGGGAACCCTGAAGATGCTGGCGTGCCCTGGTTACTGAGTGTCGTGGTAATATCGTTGCGTTTTTTTAATGTTTTTTTTTTTTTATGGGGAACGTTTGTTGCTTCGTTGTTCGTGGTGCTGCTGTTTTAGTGCGTGACGTGTCCCGTGACGTACCGGCCTGACTTCATTTCGCGGTTACGTTTAGTCCGTATGGTTCGATGCATTCGCCCGTTTCCTCCCTGCATCCTCGTCTCCCGCCCAGCGTCTGTCTGGGGATCGTTTGAGTTGCACAGGTGCTGAACAGGTGAGGCGGGGTCCGACTGGTGGCTCCTCCTCCGTGGAGCATGTGACACACACACGTTCACATACATTCACTACGTGGCGCATGCATGAACACCTCGTATACATTGAAAACAGACACATGGAACCCCCCCCCCACACCTAAAATGCACACCTTCCCTGCATTACATATCACGCCAGCGTAGACTGGGTCGCTTGGCATGCTGTAGCGTTAGCTTGTGTTACATGTAGATGGTGTAAGCTGCTTGTTGGAGATTGATCTCAAGTTTTCTGGTCTTTTTATTTTGATTAAAGACACTTTCCGTGTGTCTGGACCAGTGTTGAGAGAAGGAGGCTGAACAAATACATTGTCGGCCTTGGAAATATCAGTTTGACCAGGTTGAAACGTTCAATCCGAATCCGACAACGATGGTTGAAAGTTTTGGTCAAGCTCGCTAAATTAGCATTCTGCTTTCCGATTGGCCTCTTTTACAAATATGTAGCAATGTATTTCCTGTATATACCCGATAGCGTTAGCATTAGCGGTTAGCTGTACGTCTTCACAGCAAGACTTCACTGGGCTTCTTCTGTTACACCAATGAAGCTTTGCTAGAGAATAATAATGTGAAGTGAGCTAACGCTAACTGAGTGCTAATGACCTCAACACTGCTCCAGACGGGGACGACACACGCGAGCGTTACGTTTGTCGTACTAGCATGTTTTGTTCCGTTAACGTGGTTCCGTGTTGAGAAGTAACACAAAATGTGCGAGTTGTCCCCGGCCGGACACACAGGGTGTGTGTTGACAATTACTGCACAGTATTGTGACTCCGGCTCCACGTCGTGGGGCTTAAGGAGGGAGGTTTGTCCCCGCTCAGGCTCTGTGATACGGAGGTCTGGCTCTGTGATACGGAGGTCTGGCTCCGTTGAGGCCGACGCCGTCCAGTCACGATCACTGACGGGGAAACGAACGCCACCTTAAACCCGTCCACGCTACACTCGGTGTCAAAGCAATAAAGTCTGTTTGTTGTAGCTAAGTTTTATTTGACAGAAAAAGTGTTAGCTAGCTCGCTCACCGCGTCGAGGTTCAGAACCCAGTGTGGAGTTGCAAGGTGGAAATTCACTTCCTGTGACAGTCGGACATGAACGTCTCTTCACTGAAGCATCCGCTCACAAAGATCTGCTTCTTTATTTCCACTTTACAACTCCATCACTACGGAAGGAAATTAGGCAAGAAGCTAACGTTGTTAGCTCCCATTCCGTCCAACACGAGACAACGTTAGCTTCCTGGCTAACGGTACTTCTGGCTGTCGTCGCGAGGAAGCGGTCGCTGCTTTGTTGAATCTGTGTGTGTTTTCTTGGGAGTCGTAGTAGTTAGCGCCGTTAGCCGTAGATGTCTGTGATGCCGTATTAGTCGCTAGATGAATAAAGAACGAGGACTTTTAGTTCCAGGTTTGGAGGTGGGAGTATTTATTTATTCTTTGACTTCCCAAAACCAAAACTTAACTTGTGTGTTCACCAAAGCTTAGCAGACACCCCGAACCCTCCAAGCAGCAAAATCCAATAGATGTGTGTTCAAATGAATCGTCAGTAGATTTAGAATAATTTAGCACTTTTTCTCAGCTGTTTGTGTGTTTCTAGACTGTTTAGCTCAGACATTAAATATCAGATCATGTTTGCACCTGTAGAACTTATTTTACTTACATTTCCCAGGTGTCATTTTGGAAATTTGAGGAAACTGGTCAATACATTATTTCCTCCACCAATCACAGGGCTTCGTTCATCACCTGCCAGTTACATCACAGCGTCAGCCACACGATATTTAGTTCAGTTCTCGATGGTCGATGGTCGTCGCGGTCGTCTGGCGACGGTTGCGGCTGTGAATCGGCGAAGCGAGGATGCCGTCGTAGCACCAGCCAGCTTGTTGACACTGATGTTCCTTTGCTTTGTGTTTGTGTGTTTTTCTGTAAACGTTCCTGTTCTGTCTGGAACGGCATCCATCAGGCCCCGCCTCCATCCTCACGGGTCCGAACACACGGACAAACGTCACAAAACCGTTAACAAGTTTTGGTTTAATGAAACGAGTTTGTCCGAGTATTCGATCCCCTCCCCTTTTGTCTTCCCTCTTCCTGTTTGTGTTGTTTGGTTGTACAAAAAAAGACGACGTTGAGGATCGGGAGCCTTCCCTTCCCCAGAAGACCCCGCCCATCCCGCTGTGTGTAATAATGATAATAATAATAATAATAATAATAGTAATAATAATAAAAAAAAGGCATGCAAAAGCGTTGTGGAGTTTGCATGATGGTGTTTTTTGTAACCCAGCCCCGACCTGCCCTCCATGTCGTGCACTTTACCGCTCATCGGACCTGTCGTTGGTTAGCACGTTAGCTAACTAGCTTGTTCCTGCAGTCTCAACTGATTTTAAATCTAAAAAGTGGAACGCGTGTGTTTTAGTTCGTAACCTCGTTGGAACTGAATTTGTAAAGGTGTTTTGTTGACGGAGCAGGTTGATGTGAACTTGTTAAAAAGCTCAACTTTTCAACCCCCCCCCTCCCCCCAGTCATCGCCCCTCCCCCCCTGCTGGGTTACGCTCCTCGTGACCGACTGACCTCTGTGCCGGTTGCATTCCCTGTTTTCGGGGAACTTGACCCCACAAAGGTCGATGGACCCCCCACCCCCGGCTTTGTGTGTGTGCAGCATGCCCCTCCCCCCTCCCCCTCCTATTCAGTCAAACAAGATTGGTGCATAAATGCGAGAATGTGTGTGTGTCGAGTTTGTTGGGACGCGTCCGATCGGTCTGCAGCCGTTTGATGACTCCACTTTGGGTTTTTTTCTTTTTGAAAATTGTTGACAGACGGGAAGAAACAAGAGATCCGACATATTTATCGGACGCCATGATCACTGTTATTATTACTTATTAATATTCAAACCAAAGCGTTTCATGCCCCCCCTCCCTCATGTGTTTTGCTGCTAATATCAAAGAGCACAACGCGAGTCAAGTTTACACTGAGATGTTCGTCACAAATGGTAAAAATATATAATAAGAAAACATAAAGTGCTACGTAACTATAACCCCCCCCCCCCTACCAACGCTAACCAATAGTTATCTCTCACCACAACAATAATGTCTGCCCCCCCCCCCCCCCCCTGTTAGTTTGTGGTCCGTGTACAAAATATGAAGCGTAATCATCCGTTATAAAAATGAGCACATGAGCTTCTCCTCCACTCGAGGCATAAACGGAGACGATGGTGGTGCTTTTTATTCTATTCATGAATCGCCGTGATTCTGTTTATTTTATTTTGGTGTCATTTTCCGTTCGACTTGTTTATCGTCTCTGCGTTCGCGCCACAGGATCGATGCTGCCCGGCAGGTTGAGAGGCTTTGCTAGCTAGCTAGTCAGCTAACATCTCTTCTTCTCCAGTTTGTGTTTCGCCACGCAAAAGAATAATTGCTTGCGATGAAGCAGCTAACAATGCTACCAATGCTAACAACGCTAACAACGCTCTGTTGTAATTCAAGTCAGCGTTGAGCTGTTTGTTGTGAGACGAAGAGAGTTCCTTCACCGATATATAATTTAAAAATAACGTTTAATAAATTCACGATAAAATACTTTCGTGCATATTTGCATCCAAATTTCTGCTGTGCAGGTGAAGTAGAGATAAACTATCTTTTGTTGAGATTAAGGAAAAAAACTGGGGGCTGAAAAACGTCCGGTGCTGTTTAGCTAGCTAGCCACTCGTCAGCTAACATGCTAACATGCTAACATGCTTCCATAAATCTCCAGTGAGCATTTTCCTGAGTGAGAAACAGAACGGCAGTTTGAAGTCACTTATATAGACAAGAATATATATATAAATATATAAATCACACATCAACATACTGCATTTCTATAACTCTGTGTGTGTGTGTGTGTGTGTGTGTGTGTGTGTGTGTGTGTGTGTGTGTGTGTGTGTGTGTGTGTGTGTGTGTGTGTGTGTGTGTGTGTGTGTATAGCCACGACGCTTCTATTGGCTGTGTACAGTTTTTGTGAGCAGGAAGCAGAAAAAATCATCCAGAGAGAGTTTTGTTTCGACGCCAAGACCCCAAAGATGAATTTACCGTTAGCCGTTAGTTAGCTGTTAGCCGTTAGCTGGCTTACTGTCTGAAAGGGGACTTCCTGTTGGCCGAGGTCGTCCTAACGTTGAAGGAACAACACGTTTAAAGTCTCTTCCACTCGATTCCAGTTGGTTGGGCTTTGATTTATTTGTTTGTTCCTCTGCTGTCGGACGATCAAACTCTTCTCTTCGATGATTTTTGTCTTCTTGAAAGAATCTTCAAAAACCAAAACCTGTTCAGTGCTCCGCTCTGGATGACGATGACGAAATGGAAATGTTTGTTTAATTGTTTGTTGTTTGCTTCGAGGAGCAGCTCAATATTAATTGTTGTTTCTGACGATGATTTCTTTGTCTCCCCGTCGTACGAGACAGTATTCGGGTTTGAATCAGTGTTGTTTTTCCTTGTGGGGAGGGTGGGAGGGGCCAGGGGAGGGGCCAGAAGACAGGCCACGCCCACGCGGTCTAGTAGGAAAGACACTTAAATAACATTGTTATTATCACCATTATTATTATTATTATTATTATTATTATTATTATTATTATTATTACCATAGATGACAAATAAAAATGCAGTAAAACATTTGCAAAAACCCAGAGGGAACGAACGGCTTCAAAGTGATCAAACATAGTAACTTTTAAAAAAAAAGGAGGTTATACGATTCTATAATAGCAATGATTTAAAGAAAAGGAGTTATGTTATCATAAATAATAGTAGTAATATTGAATATTGAATGCTCGCAATTTTGTCAAACTGAAACTGGATTCTTTGTGTCATGTAATTATTGTAAATAACTTCAAAGAGAGAAAAAATGACTTGCATGTCTATGTATAAATCTACTGAAATATCTCTTCCCGTCAAAGTTGACAAGCAGCTCGATCTCTGTCCTTTTGCCCCGCCCCGCCCACGCCCCGCCCACGCCCCGCCCCGCCCCTGTATTCTGTCCTTGTGGCTGAGAGACGACAGCAGAGAGACAGAGACTCAAAGCTTCCAGTGTCTTCGTCCCGCCGGCTGAGACCCAGAAGGAGAAACAAACCTCTCACGTTGTTTCTGTAGACGTTGTTGTTGTTGTTGTTGTTGTTGTTGTTGTTGTTTTCGGTCTCCTCATTTCAGTCTTGAACGAGCTCAGAATCCATTCGGAGGACGGGGACGAGATCCGGCGGGTTACAGCGGTTAAACCACACCTCCGTCCCTCCCCCAGAACCAGAGGCTCCGCCCACTGGCTCCTCTGATGAAAGTGCTTCCCTCCATATTAGGAAAGATTACCCCCGAATTCTCTCTCTCTCTGCCGGACTCGATGTCTCTCGACCACAGCGAGCTACCACCTGGTCTGTTTACCTGCCGCACGCCCCAGAGTTTATCCCTCCCCACGTCTGTCAGGAAGTAGCCCGATCTCGAGGTAGTCCGCGCTAATGCCAGCCTTCGGTTAGCGTAAGCAGCTCCAAGATGGCGGCAAATTGCAACATCGTTGATAAAGACGCGTGATAATGATTTTTACCATCAAACCATGAAGTTTCAATGGGCTGTAGCTCAATGGACTGTAGGCCAATGGGTTGTATGCCAATAGGTTATATGCCAATAGGCTGTAGGCCAATGGGCTGTAGGCCAATGGGCTGTAGGCCAATGGACTGTAGGACAATGGGTTGTAGGCCAATGGGCTGTAGGCCAATGGACTGTAGGCCAATGGACTGTAGGTCAATGGGCTGTAGGTCAATGGACTGTAGGCCAATGGGTTGTAGGCCAATGAGGTGATATCAGTCGCCTTAAGATGTTTTAGAAAAAAGGCCAGTTTTAGAATCTGTGTTCCTGCTTTAGGAACCTGAAACGACCTCCGTCTTCCTCGTTCCACTTGTTCTCGTCCTGGTCCCCTTGTCCTCATCCCCTCATCCTTGTCCCCTCAAACCCCTTGTCCTCGTCCCCTCATCCCCTTGTTCTTGTCCTCGTCCCCTCATCCCCTCATCCCCTCATCCCCTCGTCCCCTCGTCCCCTCATCTCCTTGTCCTTGTCCTCGTCCCCTCATCCCCTCATCCCCTCATCCCCTCATCCCCTCGTCCCCTCATCCCCTCATCCCCTCGTCCCCTTCGCCCAGAGAGTAGCTCGCTCTTGAGGAGGTTCCACCGCGCGCAGCTTCAGACCTTCGATGGGTTTGAGGAACACGGTTCTCCCGCGTCGCCCCCAACCCCCCCCCCCTCTGAGTCGGGGGTCCGATCTCCGTCCGTAAC
>JBAMJR010000117.1:272500-390000 GCA_038501785.1 Myoxocephalus aenaeus
AACGTTCCCGGTTAGCGGTTGTGCTAACATTCCTGGTTAGCCTTTGTGCTAACGGTACTGGTTAGTCTTTGTGCTAACTTTCAATTCAACTTAAAATCATTCATTTTAAAACTGTAGTATACACTACAGGTATACTATACAGGTAGTATACTATACTACAGGAACACTATACAGGTATACTATACTACAGGAATACTATACAGGTATACTATACAGGTATTATACTATTCTACAGGTATACTACAATACTACAGGAATACTATACAGGTATTATACTATTCTACAGGTATACTATACTACAGGAATACTATACAGGTCTACTGTTCAGGTAGTATAGTATACTATACAGGTATACTATACTAAAGGTATACTATACAAGTAGTATACTACAGGTCTTGAGTTTCTTTTGTTTGATTGAAGGAGAGGTCTCATGAGGCCCAGAACCATCAATGCCGTTCAGAAGAACAGTCTGGAGGGGAAGGCGAGGAAGGCGGACGGCTGAGGTCCGCTCCGGTGTGGTCCGCTGCGGTGTGGTCCGCCCCGGTGTGGTCCGCTCCGGTCCGGTCCGCTCCGGTCCGGTCCGCCCCGGTGTGGTCCGCTCCGGTCCGGTCCGCTCCGGTCCGGTCCGCTCCGGTGCACCTTCATGTGGTGCCTCAGGGTGGAGCGGGAGGAGAAGCGCTTGTCGCACCGCTGGCAGGAGAACGGCCTCTCCTGGGTGTGGATGCGCCGGTGGCAGGCGAGCGCCGAGGACACCCGGAAGGACTTGCCGCAGTCGGGGCACTGGTAGCGTTTGGGCTCGGTGTGGATCCGCCGGTGGTTCTTGAGGGACATGAGGTTGGGGAACTCCTTCTGGCAGGAGCCGCAGAAGTAGGAGCCGGTCTTGTGGCTGTTCTTGTGGTTGAGCAGGGAGCTGGCGTGGCGGTACGACCGGCCGCACCGATCGCACACGTGGGGTTTGGAGCTGCTGGTGGAACCCGGCGGACTCAGATCTGAGGAGACAAACCAGTCCAGTCAGGTCCAGCTGTGAGACGAAGACACGCGTTACTGTTCATAGTCACTACTCAGTCAACCCTCCAGACGGAAGTTCATGATCACGAGAGATAATTATAATTATTAATTAATTAATTAATTATGTCGTAACAAGAAATCCTACTTCTGGAAAAATTACCATTGATTGTATTTGAAGACAATTTGGATGCAATTAAATCTTTGCGTACTCATGAGTATACTGAACTATAACTTTAAGTTTTTACAAATACTATACTATAACTTTACACTATAATGTAATGTAATAACTTTATGTTTTTACAACATACTATAACTTTTTACAACATACTACCTTTTTAAAAACATACTATAACTTTATATTTTTACAACATACTAGACTATAACTTTTTACAACATACTATACCTTCTTATGAAGTTTTTACAAAATACTATATCACTACTTTTTTATGAAGTTTTTACATAATAGTATAACTTTTATGTTTTTACTATACTATCACTTTTCATGTTTTCATGAAGTTTTTACAAAATATCATACCTTTAGGTTTACAACATTATATAATATAACTTTTTACAAAATGCCATGCTATAACTGACGTTTTTACAAAATACTATAGTATAACTTTATGTTTTTACAAAATACCATACTATAACTTTCTATGAAGTTTTTACAGAATACAATACTATAACTGACGTTTTTACATACTATATAACTTTTTACAACACAAAATGTTCATAAACTAAATGTTCATAAATTATTGGTGGCAGTTAGTCCTCCTTCCTGACATGTACATATGAATATGAATATGTATATGAATAACTATAGCTTCATCAGAGCGTACAGGTGTGCCTAATAAACTGACCTGTGAGTGGAAATGAGAACCGATTGAACACACTGACCTCCACTGTTTTTTTCAGCTATTTATTTTCAGTACTCAGCAGTAAGGGTTATAGTATATGGACAAGTTTTTCTGTTAAGAAATGAATTATCAAAACATAGTTTATAAAAGTGTATAGTAAGCATTACATATATATGCATGGAAACAAAAAACAAAAGGGGTTATAGTCGTTCCAAACCAAATCTTTTTCTCCTCTCTAGAAACTACTTGAAATGCAGGAAAGTGTCCACTCAGAAAACCAGATCCAACATGGCGGAGGAGGAAGATGCAAAAGTAAAAATAGAGAATGTACAGTTATTACTCTGTTCTATCACATCGACTCCTACAGCACTTCACGGTCACTGCACGGCTTTACTTATCTTTTCTTTTTTTAACTAGCACCAGTGCTCCTGAAAACGCTGACAAACTGTGTTCTTAAAACACACACAGAGGATTCCAAATAGCCAAAAAACGCAATTAAATATAAAGGAAACAAAAATAATAACACCAATAAATACAAGAGGTTACCATAAAAAACATAAAAAGGTTCAACGGATGAGGACTGAATGCACTCCGGATAAAGAGGAGCACCGAGTCGTCCCTTTAATGAGTTTGATTTCTGTGAAACAGGAAGTGATGCGGTGGAGGGGGAGAGAGGGATGATGGGAAGAGAGGGATGATGAGAGAGGGATGATGAGAGAGAGGGATGATGGGAAGAGAGGGATGATGAGAAGAGAGGGATGATGAGAAGAGAGGGATGACTGAAGAGAGGGATGATGAGAGAGAGGGATGATGGGAAGAGAGGGATGACTGAAGAGAGGGATGATGGGAAGAGAGGGATGACTGAAGAGAGGGATGATGAGAGAGAGGGATGATGGGAAGAGAGGGATGACTGAAGAGAGGGATGATGAGAGAGAGGGATGATGAGAGAGAGGGATGATGGGAAGAGAGGGATGATGGGAAGAGAGGGATGATGAGAGAGGGATGATGGGAAGAGAGGGATGATGGGAAGAGAGGGATGACTGAAGAGAGGGATGATGGGAAGAGAGGGATGACTGAAGAGAGGGATGATGGGAAGAGAGGGATGATGGGAAGAGAGGGATGATGGGAAGAGAGGGATGATGGGAAGAGAGGGATGATGGGAAGAGAGGGATGACTGAAGAGAGGGATGATGGGAAGAGAGGGATGATGGGAAGAGAGGGATGATGGGAAGAGAGGGATGATGGGAAGAGAGGGATGATGGGAAGAGAGGGATGATGGGAAGAGAGGGATGATGGGAAGAGAGGGATGACTGAAGAGAGGGATGATGGGAAGAGAGGGATGATGGGAAGAGAGGGATGATGGGAAGAGAGGGATGATGGGAAGAGAGGGATGATGGGAAGAGAGGGATGACTGAAGAGAGGGATGATGGGAAGAGAGGGATGATGGGAAGAGAGGGATGATGGGAAGAGAGGGATGATGGAGGGCTCGACTGAGAAAGACCGTCACAACATCACTTAGTAAAAGGCAAGAAAACACTTTCCATCTTACAGTTCTTGAATCTTCACATATTCAGAGTCCATCATCTCCACAGAACAGGGGCATTGTGGGTAACGAGGGGCATTGTGGGTAACGGGGTGTTTACATCAACACAGCTCTAAACTCACACATCCTACAGACTAGCGCCGTCCATTACAAGTGTTAATAATAATCAGAATATAAATAAATGCATTACTACAATGATCTGTCGTCTTTTGTCCTTCTTATAAAAGAGGTACTCTAGATATCAGAAGTACGAGTACAAGTAAGTACAAGTACAATACAAGTAAGTACAAGTACAATACAGGATCCAACAATATACACCGCGACGGTACTTTGTGTGTTTTTAGTCCTCTTTGTGGTTTCTTTCTCCTTTTCTCAACCGATCAGGACGGGAATCTGCCCTCGTTCACACACAGGAGGGGCAACGGGCAACGGAGACGGGGTAACTCGTTTTAGACAGGACCTAAAAAACAAGATGGCGTCGTCGAGACTCAACAGAAATGTTGATAAAATATTGGACGTTATGCTAAACGTCCACATGTGGGTCTGTCTCTTTAAGACATGCGCACACGTTTAAAATCGTGGCTGATATATCGTCGTTTCATTTTTTATATCCTGTCAAATAATCGTAATGTTCACGTACTCGTTTGACTCGAGGGCCACTTCCTGTGCTAACGCTAACGTTAGCTAACGTTAGCTACAAAGAACCATTCGGGCTTCTTTGATCTTCATGAACTCAACTAACGAGCGTTCTTCATCTGCTGATGAAGACCATGTGTCTCTGCTGAAAGCCGGTCAGGAGGTTCGTTTACTTCTCTACGGAACGTGTCGACGAGGAAATGAAGCGCTTCACATGCTGAAGTGTGTGTGAACGAGGCGACAACAACACACACACACACAACACACACACACATTTAAACCAGACCGAAGCGTCTCACAAGTCTTTGCTTCGTCCCGTCAAACCACGAAGAAAAAGAAAAACAAACCAACGCTCTCTCGTCTTCACCAGCTTCTCAAATTAAAAACACTTTGTTGATTAAAAACACGGTGACGAAGGCCACGAGCAGAAAAACGCCCCAGAAACATCAGCGGAAGTGGGATGGAGGCGGGACAAACCACTGCAGCACCAATCGGCTCCCGGGGGTTGAAATGGACACGATGGCTCAAAAAAAACCCATAAGAACCAGAACTCCCAGTAGCTCCGCCCACCAGCGGACTCTTCAGTCTCTACGAGCCGCATGCAGCAGGAAGTGATGTCATGTCTACAGTCTGGGACACGACTACCACCTGGTGGGGCGTCCATGAAGGAAGGTCAGAAAGTGTGTGTGTGCGTGTTGTGTGTGTGTGTGTGTGTGTGCGCGTGCGTGGCGTCCATTTTGTGTCGTCCCTCCTGCTTTGTGAGTCTGTTACACACACACACACACTCTCTCTCTCACACACACACACTCGACTGCCACACTGTGGATAAGTGAGGAAGAGGAGGGTGAGCAGAAACCCCCTCCCCTCCCCGTGTCCCCCCCCCCACCCCTCCGCCCTCATCCCTTAGGTTATATGAAGGCGCCGCCGGGCATACCCAGGAAGTTGGGCGCACCCGTGGGTGGGGGCGCCGTGGAGCCGCTCCAGTGCACCTTCATGTGGTGCCTCAGGTTGGACTTGGAGGAGAAGTGCTTGTCGCACTGCTGGCAGGAGAACGGCTTCTCCTTGGTGTGGATGCGGCGGTGGCAGATGAGTTGGGTGGACACCCGGAAGGACTTGCCGCAGTCGGGGCACTGGTAGCGTTTGGGCTCGGTGTGGATCCGCCGGTGGTTCTTGAGGGACATGAGGTTGGGGAACTCCTTCTGGCAGGAGTTGCAGAAGTAGGTGCCGGTCTTGTGACTGTTCTTGTGGTTGAGCAGGGAGCTGGCGTGGCGGTACGACCGGCCGCACTGGTCGCACACGTGGGGTTTGGAGGCCTCGGCGTGGCCCCCGCGGCCGCGGGCTCGGCCCACGCCGCTCGGGTTGAGTCCTTGCTCCTGCATCAAGGTGAGGTCCAGGCCGGACCCCCAGCCCAGCTCCTGGGAGCCCCCCGGTCGGGGCTGCTGGGGTCTGGGCTGGCGGGGCTGCGGCGTCTGGCCGTGGGTGATCTCCATGTGGAGCCGGAAGCTGGCCTGCGTGGGGAAGGCCCGCTGGCAGGACCGGCAGGTCAGCTCCCGCTGCTTCTGGTGGACGCGGCGGTGGTTGTAGAGCTGGGAGGAGACGCGGAAGGCCTTGCCGCAGTCGTGGCAGCGGTGGCGCCGCGTCTCCGAGTGGATGCGGCGGTGGTTCTTCAGGGCGAGCAGGTTGGAGTAGGTCTTGAGGCACACGGCGCAGTGGTAGATGCCGACGGTGTGGGTGTTCTTGTGGTTGAGGAGGGAGCTGGCGTGGCGGTAGGAGCGGCCGCACTGATCACATCTGTGCAGAGGCAAAGGGGAGCAACAGGGGGAGAGAAAGAGGGACATTAGTAACGGGGGACGGGGGGAGGTTCCCACTGCTCTATCTTTATCGCACTTACTGGTTACCACTTTTTCTTTAGAATTATTGAAATATTTGAACATCTAAGATGTTGCTCATACAGGTATATGATCTGAAATCCGGCTTAAAGCTTTCAAAGAAGACAACTACAAAGTGGTGTACCATTTAAAGTTATCAATTCTACACAGGTCATAGGGAACTCTGGACCAACAACTGGGGGTCATGTATCTGTATCTGCTGCTCCCTGCACTGCACAAATGGACACAAGCTCCAAACTGGAAACGATAGTTCAAAGACCGAAGCGTGACGATGAAAGATCCATCGAACAAGAAGCTCAACCGACTATAAAGACTCTTTACCTGTTGGAACGTAAGCCTCGACGTGTGCAGTGCAGCTAGCTACAAATACTTCCTGATCTGCCCGGAGATCACATCACTACAGTGCAACTCATAACTGGCCAGAGTCGTGATGCTACTTCGATAAAACACAGCACAGACAAAGACTACAGTCAGTATCATGACAGGAGCAAGCAACAGACATCAGTACTTGAGGTTTAGCTCGACACACAAAACACTTCAGAATCAGATCGGTGTCATAAAGCATGAAAACAAAACATCTAAACATGTAAGAGCCCAAAGAGCGACAGTGTGTGACATATGCTAACTGAAAGCAAACGGGTTTGACTTATCTGGTCTCTCCACTAATTCAATTTGTCCAAACTTCAGAAAAATCCGAATTCCGGCACGCGTATGGTCCCAAGGAAGCCGGATTGGAGATCATATACCTGTAATAGACACGTAGAGACCTAAATTTATCTTCACTATTTTTTTTTCCAACTTCGAAGATTCACAAACAACTGACGAGAACTCACGTGTACCGACACTCGTCGCTCTCCCCCGCGGGTGCCGTGGCCTTCCTCCTGACTTCCATGCCTACCTGGTTGTCCCCGCAGCGATGCCTGGCTAGACCGGACCTCCCCTGGAAGCTCTTCCCGCAGGTCGGGCATCCGAAGGGGGTGGCGCCCTCTTCGTGGACCTTCTGGTGGTTCCGGAGGAACCGAGCCAGCCGGAAGGCCTTCCCGCAGGTGTGGCAGATGTGCTTCTTGCGCTGGGTGTGGATGCGCATGTGGTTGCGCAGCGCCATGTAGTTGGTGTACGGCTTGTCGCAGAAGTTGCAACGGAAGTTGCCCGTCTTGTGGGTGTGCTTGTGGTTCAGCAGGGAGCTGGCGTGCTTGTAGGCGCAGCTGCACAGGTCGCAGGCGTAGGGCCGCTCGTCGGAGTCCAGGTCCACCGAGCTCCTCTCCAGGCTGATGTTGGCAGAGCTGCTGGTGGAGGAGGACGAGGGGAGGTGCTGGGCCGGGCAGTCGTGGGCCGCCAGCTCCTCCGCCGTGGTGAAACCTTCACAGCAGCCGTCGCACTCGAAGTCCATCTGGACCCCGGGGCCCTGTGGCCCTTTGCACAGGCCGGCCGTGGTGTGGGTCGCCAGCTGCCTCTGGGTGCGGAAGCCTTTGCCGCATTCTTGGCAGTTGTGCTTCTTCTGGGCGAAGTGGAGGCGCAGGTGGTTCTTCATGGCCAGCCGGTTGGGGTACGTGGAGTTGCAGACGTTGCAGTGGTACTCCCCGATCTTGTGAAGGTTCTTGTGGTTGGCCAGGCTGCCGGCGTGCCGGTACGTCTTGCCGCATTCCTCGCAGGCGAAAGGCCGCCGCCCGGTCTCGGTGGGGTCAAACTTCTGGGGCCTGGAGGTCCCGGCGGACGAGTAGGGCTTTTTGAACCCTTGGTGGCTGTACTTCACGCCCATCGCCTTTGACGACTCGCCCCTCATGCTCTGCATCTGAGACGGGCCGGCCTGCTGGAAGCGGGCCCCGTTGGCGCCGGTCCGAACGAGGCCTTTGGCCCGGTGCTCCTCGTGGAGACGGAGGTGGTTGATCAGCTGCTTTTGGATCTTGAAGGCCTTGCCGCACTCCTCACACTTGTGCCTGCAGCGGGGGAAGGGACAACAGAATCTCTTTAGAAGCTTCACCGACCCGGACGCCTGAAGCAGTATGATCACCGTGCCTGTAAACTACGTGTACCGGGGACTTCGCCTCCACGTCAGGTCAAATCAATAGCGATGAATCAATCAACGGATCATAAATCCCCCAGACAGATCACAATACAAATTATTGATGATCGATATTTAAACAGATACAGATCTCTTTGATTGATTACGGCATTTATTTCAACAGTCAGTAAACCATCAAATATTCTAAATGTTGTACTTTTACTTTGTTATAGTAGTCTATAGTGTTTTTTCTTCATGAAAACACACATAAGTAAATAAAATAAAATATTTTATAGCCGTTCTTGGTGTTGATGAAGTGTAACAATGAGCTCAGAGCTGTTAGGAACATCATAATTCGTCTCTAATATCTATTTTATATTCATGTGAAAACATCTGGATTTGTTCTAGTTTATCAACAACACTACATCTTACTAGATTACATGTGAACGCATCATGAGAAGGTTATCATTTACCTTCAGCCAGTACTCATTTTCACTGAGCGCAGCCTGAACACATCTTCATGTAACTGAAATGAACCTCTGTTTGTTCTACGTTAGCGGTGCTGCTAACGTTACTAGCTCTCCTCCTGTTTGTTCGCCGTTAGCGGTGATGCTAACGTTACTAGCTCTCCTGTTGGTCTAAACACTGATTGGTCGTTTACAAAGCCACATGATCTACTGACCACATGATCTACTGGATACTGGAGGATAAACTCTATTTACTCTGTGATGGTTAACGGTAAACTGAGAGGCAGGACGGATCAATGACGGTCCGTTACACCACTAAATAAAATCAAAACATGGATGACACAAATCTTCTATCGTCTTTAAACACAAACTTCAACCAGCCAACTTTAAAACATCAGCCTGAACATAAAGACTAACAGAAATGTACAGAATCAGGGACCTACCTCTTGAGATCAAAGTGGGTCCTTTGGTGATTCTTGAGAGCCAACAAATTGTAGTAGCGCTTCTGGCACACCAGGCAGCGGAACACCCCCGTCTTATGGGACTTCTTGTGGTTGAGGAGTGAGCAGGGGTGCCTGTATCCTCGTCCACATTGGTCGCACTTGTGCGGTTTGTCACTTTGGTCCACCATCGGCCTGCGTCCATCGCCGCCGACGTCACGGCTTCCTCCGCCGGCAACTCCGCCGGGGACGCCGTCGCCTCCAGACATCCCTTTGGCCCCGTTCAGGCCCTGCTTGCTCAGGGAGCTGGCCCGGTTCTTGCCAGGGCACAGGTGGGTGATCAGGTGGTGGCGGTCGGCGAAAAACATGCCGCAGTCGACACAGATGTGGTTGCGTCCGTCCATCTTGTCGTTGCCGTTGGCGGCGCTGCCTACGATGCTCTGTTGCTGGCCGTCCGGCCTCTGGGGGCCGTGGACCAACTGGTGATTCAGGAGGTCCTGCTTCCTGGAGAAGCTCTGGCCACAGGTGGAGCAGATCATCCTCCACTCCTGCTCTAGAGTGGACGGTCCCGGCCCCGTCGGGTTGTTGGCGTGGCTACGCAGATGGCTTCTGAGGGCTCGGAGGCTGGCGTAGTGGTTGCCGCACACCGAGCACTGGTACACTTCCCCGTCGTCGTCGTCGTCCTTCTCATTGCTGCCCATTCTCTTGCCTCCGCTCTGGGAGTACTGTCGCTGGCTGCTGCCTTCCTTCAGGCTGCTGGAGCTCCCGGTGGGCAGCGAGGTGCCACTGGAGCCGTGGTAGTTCATGCTCCCCATGAAACCATTGGACATGGTGCTCTGCTGCGGTTGCGGCTGCTGGCCACGACGGGGACACATGTGCGACTTGATGCCGGACACGTCGCCGTACATCTCGCCGCAGTCGGCGCACACGTGCCTGTCGGCCTGCCGGTGGGCAGAGTTGCTCTGGGAAAGCGAGCTGCCGTCGAAGCGATCGTGGAACTCGAGGGAGTCCAGCCCGCTGCTGTGGCCGCCGTCCGGTACGAAGTGGGCCGCGTCCCCGAGATTCCCCGGCAGGGAAATCGGAGTGGTCGCGCCGCTGCCCTCCTGCACGTAGCTCTGCTGGGAGTCCAGAGTCAGCGGCTCCGGAGACAGCCAGTCGTTGCTGTCGTTATTGATCGACTGGTTGGAGCCGCGGCCCTTGTGACTCCGCAGGTGGCTGTGCAGCGCTGCCAGGTGAGGGTACTGCTTACAGCAGATGGTGCACTGGTAGTGGCCCGTCTGATGGCAGCGTTTGTGGTTGACCAGGCTTCCCGCGTGCCGGTAGCTTTTGCCGCATTCCCCGCACTTAAAGCGGCGCTCTCCGTCGTCCGGAGAGTTGGCCTGGGGCACGCGGCCCCCGGAGGGGGACGACACCGAGCCCTGGGAGCCGGAGCTGAGCGTGTCCGAGTTCAGCAGGGAGCCGTCCTGGCCGTGGGCGCCCGGGTGGGGGTCATGGGTCAGATAGTGGACCTTAAGGGTCTCCAGATCTGGGTGTCCCGCGCCACAGTACGCGCACGTGTAGATGGGATTGTTGACCGGGGGGCCCATGATGGGGTCGTAGGGACCCCTCTTGTCACTGGGCAGGGGCGGCAGCGGCAGAGGGTCCCCCAGAGCGGGGGGGTACACCGCGGACCGCACCGCGCTCAGATTGTGGGGCATGATGCCCGGGAAGCTGCGCGGCAGACCGAGGGAGGGCGAGGCCGCGTTGTGCAGCAGGATGTGCTCCTGAAAGTCTGTCTTATTCGGCAGCGCTATCTGGCACAGGTGGCAGAAGCACGAGGCCGTGTCGTCGCTCTGAGACGACTGCGTGCCGCCGCCGCGCTCCGGCCCGTGGAGGCTGCCGCTGCCGCCGCCGCTCACCATGGTGGCGCCGGGGGTCTTGAACTTCGAGTGAGTTCTCTCGTGGCTGTTTAAGGCCGCCAGGTTGCTGAATTGTTTGAAACAAACTGAGCACTTGAAGGTTCCTTGCTGGTGACACTTCTTGTGGTTCACCAGGCTGCCGTGGTGCCGGTAGGTCCGGTCGCACTGATCGCACTTGAAGGGCCGGTCCCAGGCGTCGTCGGACTCGTCGGGGGAGCCTTTCTTCCTGTGGTCGTCTGTCTCGTGGCTTTGGAGGACACTATGGCCCATGCCACTGTTATTCAAATGAGGGCGACCAAACCCTTCCGAGAGGTCTTGGGCGAGGCCGTATTCCCTCTCGTCGTGGCCCGCCTCCTCGGGTACCTCTTCGCTCTCTTCTTCTGCGTGGGCGCTGCTCGGGGACAGCGTGTGGATGCGGAGGTGGTTCTTCAAGGCCACGGCGTTGGGCAGGGTGCGGGTGCACACGGGGCACTGGAACGATCCCACCTCGTGGGACTTCTTATGATTGGCTAGGCTGGCTGCGTGCTTGTAAATTCGGCCACACTGTTCACACTCAAAGCGACCGTTCTCTTCCTGCTGGTAATGTGCTTTCATATGCTCTAGAAGACTTGGAGTACTCGGACACACCATATCACACTCTTTACAGGGGAAACCCTTGGCTCGACTCATATCATGCATTGCCATAGTACTCTGACGCAAATCGGTCGGAGAATCACGGTTCACAACAGAAGCAATGAACAGTGAGGCGAAGGAAAACAGCGGTGCTTAGCTCTTCAGCTGAGGGCGGCCATTTTCTCCCCGGTGCCAGTCCAGCCAATCAGGGCCCACCTTGGGAGGAGGCGGGCCTGCGGGGGTCACACCAGCCAATGAGGTCTCACTGTGGAGACAAGGAGAAGAAGAAGAAGGTCATTTAAAGGGTCAACGCTTCACATTCATTTTACTCATTGACGGCCTTTTAAACGGCTTAAATAAATAAAATCTGTTAAACTCGTTTTCATCCCATTAAAAGATTATTATCCTCAAACTGATATACAAGTTATTCAAAGTATTTTGATAATTGACGGCTCAAAGAGTTAATTATTGTTTTAAATTGAATACCTTCGTGTTTGTGGGAACTTGTGATGGGATTTAAATTTTAACACTTAATGATAATTACAGATGAAAATAATAATTAAATGTCGCCAAAAAATAAGATTGCACCGATTTATTTACCCTTTTATTTACATTAAAACTGAACATGTCAAAGTTGTCGTAAAACTTAATTATTCCATCTGAAACGCTTCATATTGTGTTAATATAACAATGTTTTGTAATAAAAATGTGTGTGCAATATGTGTTTGTTTTCGGCACAAAAAGGAAACGGAACGTAAACATTGAAAATAAGGATGCAATTTATGAATATTGTTATTGATTAATCTGACGACGATGTCGTTTTTCCAATTCACAGTCTGAACCCCCAAAATATTAATATCCGTGTGATTTAAAACAGAAATAATGAATTCATTAAAAAGGTGAAACAAACACCAGCGCCGGTATTTAAAGGCCGTAAAAGAATCAAATAATCACACTAAATGTAAAACAATGTCTTTTTTTAATAATCAACTCATCGTTTCAGTCACTTTTCAAACAAACAAACATCACCTTGTTTCAGATTTGTTTCTTTATGATAATAAACCAATCTTTTGTTTGGACCGTTAATAAATTAATGAAACGTGGAAATTATTACAAAACAAATGATTAACCAGAGCAGAAGACTTCCCCCTCCAACTAAACAACAACAACAACAACAACCTCCTCCACTCAGTGACAAATACGTCAACAAACACAAACTTTAGTGCCGTTGATTCACTCTGATCAGAAGAAACAAATATGACCGATCTCTTTGATTACAGCAGCTGGTGGTCAAGGATCCAGAATAGTATTTATCTTTTCATATTTATCTTTATTATTTTAACGTGTTTCAAATTATAGAGAAAAACAATATTGTAATTGTATTGATTAAAATAAACGTGTTAATTGTTGATGAAGTGTAATAATGAGCTGAGAGCTGTGAGGACGGTAAACAGCTCATAATTAATTTCTATTTTATATTCATGTCAACACATCTAAATCATGAAACCTGCTTAAAACATGATCAATACTCGTTTTTATAATGAAATCCTCTTCACATTATACACCAATAGTGATTTTAACAAACTGTATTACAATTATTATTTTAATCTTTGTTTCTTTATGCTCATTTCTGCACTTGTGTCAAAATAAAAAGATCTTATTCAGTATCCGCACACACACACACACACACACAAGCACACGCACACACACACACACAAGCACAAGCACACACCTGAAAGTGAGTGGAGGTCTGGTCCAGTTTTAACAAGTTAATCTGTTAATCTGTTCAGATTAACAGATTAAACCGTTGATGTGAACCAACACTGAGGACCAGGATCAGATCAGACCGCCTCCTTGAAGACCAGATCTACAGACCCAGACCAGCACCCAGACCAGCACCCAGACCAGCACCCAGACCAGCACCCAGACCAGCATGCAGACCAGCATCCAGACCAGCACCCAGACCAGCATCCAGACCAGCATGCAGTATTTGTTTGATGGACATGAAATATTAACTTGATCTTTGCTGTGATTGATTAACGAGGTGAAGGATCAATCACCAGAACCGACTAATCGCTGTCACTCAACTGTGGTTCTAACGGACTGAACTATAAATATGTGACATAAAGTTATTCATAATAATCATAAATTATTATTTGAATCAAAAATACAAGTTTCCACCGTTTTAAGCCTAAAAATTTGCCTGAACAAACGGAATTATTGGATAAATATATGCATATATATATATATGCATATATATGCATATATATATATATATATATATATATATATATATATATATATATATATATATATATATACACAAAATTAAAATAATACTTTATCTACAGTGTCACTTTGATGCGTTTTTAATATAATGGAGGTTTTGTATATTTGTATTCATATTATTTATACCTGTTTATTCTCATTATTAACATTACGACAATATCTGCTGTTCATTTTAAGTGTAGTTAGTGAATACAAGTACTTTTGTTTTATATCAACAACATGTTAGCACATGAATGAATTATTAATATAATCGGCGTGGTAGGTTTGATATATTCTGGTACTTTTAGTATTTTAACTGTTTGGAGAACAAACTGAAGTCAGAATGATGGAGTTTATTCTGGTTTCTGGGGTGAAATAATCCTCAATAGTCCGGATGAAGTGTCTCGTTCACACACAGATCTGAACCAGACAGCCAATCAGAGTAAACACAGGATAAGTAAACAAACCGGATAAGTAAACAAACCGGATAGAGTAAACAAACTGGATAAGTAAACAAACCGGATAGAGTAAACAAACTGGATAAGTAAACAAACCGGATAGAGTAAACACACTGGATAGAGTAAACAAACCGGATAGAGTAAACAAAGTGGATAAGTAAACAAACTGGATAAAGTAAACAAACCGGATAAAGTAAACAAACCGGATAAAGTAAACAAACCGGATAAAGTAAACACACCGGACAGAGTAAACAAACCGGATAGAGTAAACACACCGGATAAAAGAGCGCAAACGGACCGACATACGTTTTATTGGCCGGTTCACACCCAGCAAACCCGGACTACCCCGGACTACCCCGGGTCCGCAGCTTCATTCTAACGCTTCCTCTACGGCTGAGCCTTGCTCTCCCCGCTGCTCGAGAGCCGGGGACCCGCGGGCCGGCTGACCTTGGCCCATCTCGCCTCCTCTCCTCCGGCTTCAGGATCCGGACAAAGCGGAGCGTCTCCTCCGGGAGGCCGACATTGGCTTCGGCCGCGAGTCGGAACGAACCGGGGAGGAGGAGGAGGGGGAGATGCCCGACCCCCGGGGGGAGAGGGGGGGACCGGGAGCTTCACAGAAATAACACGCTGTTTATTCTTGTGGTGCTCCCGGTGCAGCGGGGACCCCCCGCGGGTCCTCCGGGTCCGGGTCTTCTCGGAGCACCATCTCCTCTGAAAATGGCTCTCGAGCAGCAGAGAGCCATTTTTCCCCCGATGCTAACAGCTAGCTGCTCCCTTTAGCCCCGCAGGCTGTTATTAACACTTAATAACAATTATTAACGCGCATTAACACGTATGAACACTTATTACTAACAGGAGCGGCGACTCAGCGACAGCAGTGATTTATATAGAATAAACACGTTTAATAAACATAAAGAGTGCAGACACACACGAGCTAACGTTAGCATCACCCCCTCACCCCCACCCCCCGCGAGGAGAGAAAGGGGGTAAAACGGAAGTACGAAAAACCACAAAACGGTCAACAAAAACAACAAACAGCTCCACGCACAACAGGTCGCGCGCCCCAAAGACCCTCACTGAGTATATTAAAGCCCATTTAGAGCACGAGAGGGGGGGCAGCTAGCCAGCCCAGCTAGCCCAGCTAGCACGGTTAGCACAGCTAGCCCGCAGCTACACAAAGATCTCGGCCCCATTGATGGAAACACGGCGCTGCTCATCACTTACCCCTCGATCGGCCTCAGCGCCCGCGCGGGAGATCGATGCACCGCGTGGAAGTGTGGAAGATGCACGTTTCACGAATTCGACATGATTTATTTTTCTCCTGCTCCGGTAGAAACACCGACTTTTTGGCTCCTGGCTTTCGGCTCTTCCCCCCCTCTCTCTCTCTCTCTCTCTCTCTCTCCCTCCTTCTCTCTCTCTCGCTCTACCGCCGCTTCGACAACACACTTCCTGCCGCTGCGCGCCGCGCGGAGACGGAGCGCACGCGGCTGCTGCGCGCGCGGTTGCCGCTGCGCGTCATCATGCGCAGAATGAAAAAACCCGGGAAACAGAAACGTTCCGGCTTGTTGTTTTTAACGTCAGTTGGAGGTTCCTTAAGGTTCTCCCGCGTGGTTCTATTGTGAGGCCGTTAGAGGTCCATTAGAGGCCAGAACACACGCGCACACCGAGACCCGCTGGGGAAAAACGAGCCGAGCGGAGTCGAGCCGCGCCGAGTGGAGCCGAACGAGCTGCCGCTGGATCGTCGTCGTTACGGTGCAAATGACACTCTGAGGTCATTTTATCAGCGCGAGGACCCAGAGATATAAATACTGTGTTTACTGAGCAGTACTCGTTATCAAGTGGTACTCCTCTTTATACACCTCATTGTACTACACCTCAGAGGTACATGTTGTACTGTACTACACCTCAGAGGTACACGTTATATGTATACCTCTGAGGTGTAGTACAGGAGGTTACAGGGATATGTTATATATGATGTGTTATATGTTATATATGATGCGTTATATGTTATATATGATGCGTTATATGTTATATATGATGCGTTATATGTTATATATGATGTGTTATATGTTATATATGATGTGTTATATGTTATATATGATGCGTTATATGTTATATATGATGCGTTATATGTTATATATGATGCGTTATATGTTATATATGATGCGTTATATGTTATATATGATGTGTTATATGTTATATATGATGCGTTATATGTTATATATGATGTGTTATATGTTATATTATATAACTGAATATAACACATCGTACTATATATGATGTGTTATATGCAGTGGTGTATATAACCAAGTATAAATACTTTGTTACTGTACTTAAGTCATTTTTTGGGGATATCTGTACTTTACTATTTATATTTCTGTTGACTTTTACTTTTACTTCCCTACATTTTGCAAAGAAAACTGATACATTTCCCCTGAAACCTTCATTACTCGCTACAAAATCAACTCCATCTTTAGAAACACAGAAGCAAGCAGGTTTGGAGAATCACAATATTATGCATTTCCCCTCCACACCCTCTAGTCCAGCGCTCCCAAACCTTTTGGCAAACTATATTTTCACGGACCGGGTCCCATCTCGGGGGGACGGGAGACACCGACACCCGACGTGTGTTCGTTATGTCCAGTCTACTCCTTAATTTACACCTTTAGTCCAGTCTACTGCTTAACTTAAACCTTTAGTCCAGTCTACTGCTTAACTTAAACCTTTAGTCCAGTCTACTGCTTAACTTAAACCTTTAGTCCAGTCTACTGCTTAACTTAAACCTTTAGTCCAGTCTACTGCTTAACTTAAACCTTTAGTCCAGTCTACTGCTTAACTTAAACCTTTAGTCCAGTCTACTGCTTAACTTAAACCTTTAGTCCAGTCTACTGCTTAACTTACACCTTTAGTCCAGTCTACTCCTTAACTTAAACCTTTAGTCCAGTCTACTTAACTTAAACCATTAGTCCAGTCTACTCCTTAACTTAACCCTTTAGTCCAGTCTACTGCTTAACTTAACCCTTTAGTCCAGTCTACTGCTGAACTTACACCTTTAGTCCAGTCTACTGCTTAACTTAAACCTTTAGTCCAGTCTACTCCTTAACTTAAACCTTTAGTCCAGTCTACTTAACTTAAACCATTAGTCCAGTCTACTCCTTAACTTAAACCTTTAGTCCAGTCTACTCCTTAACTTAAACCTTTAGTCCAGTCTACTGCTTAACTTAAACCTTTAGTCCAGTCTACTGCTTAACTTAAACCTTTAGTCCAGTCTACTCCTTAACTTAACCCTTTAGTCCAGTCTACTCCTTAACTTAACCCTTTAGTCCAGTCTACTGCTTAACTTAAACCTTTAGTCCAGTCTACTCCTTAACTTAAACCTTTAGTCCAGTCTACTTAACTTAAACCATTAGTCCAGTCTACTCCTTAACTTAACCCTTTAGTCCAGTCTACTGCTTAACTTAACCCTTTAGTCCAGTCTACTGCTTAACTTAAACCTTTAGTCCAGTCTACTGCTGAACTTAAACCTTTAGTCCAGTCTACTGCTTAACTTAAACCTTTAGTCCAGTCTACTGCTTAACTTAAACCTTTAGTCCAGTCTACTCCTTAACTTAAACCTTTAGTCCAGTCTACTCCTTAACTTAAACCTTTAGTCCAGTCTACTGCTTAACTTAAACCTTTAGTCCAGTCTACTGCTTAACTTAAACCTTTAGTCCAGTCTACTGCTTAACTTAAACCCCGCTTCACAAAGACAGGATGTTGAAATGGAAGCAGGTTTTCAGAGCTTGTTTGTCGATCTCAGGATATTCTCGTTTCTTTCATCATTCAAACGTCACATAAATAATCATTCAGTCATAACTCGCACCAATAACCTGATTCAGGTTGAATAAAACATCATTTTCATCTCTTTAAAGACACATCGGTGTAGTTGTACTACTTCACATCAGATCAATAAACATATTGATCAGCGTTGCTGCTCGAGTCACTTCATGGATGTCTAAACGTTTTAAATAATATTCATTTTGTATTCATATTTTTCGTTTTATTATCATTACATTGTATTATTATTATTATTGAATATTTGTATTCACAGTTTATTTTATTATATATATATATATATTTGTATAGAAAAGTCCATCTTGACTGTGAACTACGTGTCCCAGAATGCCTTGCGTCAGTGCCGACGTCATATCTCCTCGCCGGTGTTCCGCTCGTCTCCTCCTCGCGTCGCTCGCGGTATTCTGCTTTATTACCGAGCTTTCTCCCGGTAGCTCCCGTTCCACAGCGCGTGCCCGGTAGCTCCCGTTCCACAGCGCGTGCCCGTGACAGCAGGATGGGTCCCGTCGAGGTGAGTTATGGTGACCGCTCATTAGCGGGGAGAGCTGGAGCGGCGCTCCGCTGCTTAGCGCCAAACCCCGTTCAGAGTTCTGATGGATTCATGTTTTCTTGCTTATAACTAAAACTCGTCTGAATGCACAGCGCGTGTCCATCGCGCACGCGCTGCAGAGCCTCTGCCGGCCCGTTCGGCTGCTGATAGCACGAGGGCACGCGCTCAGAGAGACGTCACCGCGTCCCTTTATGTCTGCAGGAGCTTTACGCCAAAGTCCGCTCACAATGCTGACGAGTCTGTGTTTTCCTGCTCATTGATAAAAAAAGATCACATATAGTAAATGTGTTAAGCACGAGCGCGTCGTAGAGTTGATCCCGCTGGATTCGGCTCGAGGTGGAGTTCGTTAGCAGCTCGAACATTCAACCAGCTTATAAGATACCGACGTTAGTAACGCATTCATAACGCATTCATAACGCATTCATAACGCCCTGAGACACAGTAGTTGTTGTCCATCTCCTCCTCCTTCGTTAGTAACGCATTAATAACGTCCTGAAAGCCACTGTTGTTGTTGTTGTTGTTGTTGTTATTGTCCATCTCCTCCTCTCTTCCTCTCCATCTCCTCCTCCTCTTCCTCCCTCCATCTCCTCTTTCCTTCCTCCTTCCTCCCTCCATCTCCTCCCTACCGCTTCCATCTCCTCCTACTCCCTTCTCCCTCCTCCTCTTCCTCCTCCCTCCCTCCATCACCTCTTCCTCCCTTCTTCTCCTCTTTCCTTCCTCCCTCCTCTTCCTCCCTCGTTAGTAACACATTAATAACGTCCTGAAAGCCACTGTTGTTGTTGTTGTCCATCTCCTCCTCCCTTCCTCCTCCTTCTCCTCCTCTTCCTCCTCCTCTTCCTCTTCTTCCTCCTCCTCCTCCTCCTCCTCCTCCTCCTCCTCCCTCCATTGTTAGTAACACATTAATAACGGCCTTAAAGCTACAGCATGTAACAAGTAAACACTGAATGTTGTTGTTGTTGTTGTTGTCCATCTCCTCCTCCTTCGTTAGTAACACATTAATAACGTCCTGAAAGCAACTGTTGTTGTTGTTGTTGTTGTCCTCCATCTCCTCCTCTTCCTCCCTCCATCTCCTCCTCCCTCCATCTCCTCCTCCCTCCATCTCCTCCCTTCCTCTCCTCCTCCCTCCTTCATTAGTAACGTCATGAAAGCCACTGTTGTTGTTGTCCATCTCCTCCTCTTCCTCCCTTCCTCTTCCATCTCCTCTTCCTCCTCCCTTCCTCTCCTTCGTCAGTAACACATTAATAACGGCCTTAAAGCTACAGCATGTAACAAGTAAACACTGAATGTTGTTGTTGTTGTTGTTGTGCAGCTCCTCCACATGTCGGTCTTCTCCCAGAGCTTCTCTCCCTGCGGTCGGTTCCTGGCAGCTGGAAACAACTACGGAGAGATCGCCGTGTTCAGGTCTGAGACCCTCAAAGCTCTGCTAGAACAACAACAACAACAACAACAACAATAATGCTGTCTTTTGTGTTGCAGCCTGTCTGCGGCCCTGAGCCCAGACGCCACCCGCGCTGAGTCAGAAACCGGTTCTCAGGTTCCCCGGTGAGTAACCCTTGTTTTGGCCCCTCAGCTCACGAGGGCCCCGTGTTCGTTACTGAGTAACCCTTGTTTTGCCCCTCAGCCCACGAGGGCCCCGTGTTCTTTACTGAGTAACCCTTGTTTTGGCCCCTCAGCCCACGAGGGCCCCGTGTTCTTTACTGAGTAACCCTTGTTTTGGCCCCTCAGCTCACGAGGGCCCCGTGTTCTTTACTGAGTAACCCTTGTTTTGGCCCCTCAGCTCACGAGGGCCCCGTGTTCTTTACTGAGTAACCCTTGTTTTGGCCCCTCAGACCACGAGGGCCCCGTGTTCTTTACTGAGTAACCCTTGTTTTGGCCCCTCAGCTCACGAGGGCCCCGTGTTCTTTACTGAGTAACCCTTGTTTTGGCCCCTCAGACCACGAGGGCCCCGTGTTCTTTACTGAGTAACCCTTGTTTTGGCCCCTCAGCTCACGAGGGCCCCGTGTTCTTTACTGAGTAACCCTTGTTTTGCCCCTCAGCTCACGAGGGCCCCGTGTTCGTTACTGAGTAACCCTTGTTTTGGCCCCTCAGCCCACGAGGGCCCCGTGTTCTTTACTGAGTAACCCTTGTTTTGGCCCTCAGCTCACGAGTAACCCTTGTTTTGGCCCCTCAGCCCACGAGGGCCCCGTGTTCGTTACTGAGTAACCCTTGTTTTGGCCCCTCAGCTCACGAGGGCCCCGTGTTCGTTACTGAGTAACCCTTGTTTTGGCCCCTCAGCTCACGAGGGCCCCGTGTTCGTTACTGAGTAACCCTTGTTTTGGCCCCTCAGCCCACGAGGGCCCCGTGTTCTTTACTGAGTAACCCTTGTTTTGGCCCCTCAGCCCACGAGGGCCCCGTGTTCTTTACTGAGTAACCCTTGTTTTGGCCCCTCAGCTCACGAGGGCCCCGTGTTCTCGCTGCTCTCCACTGACTGCCAGCTGCTCAGTTCGGGGAACGGGGAGATCAGCTGCTGGAGCTGGAGCGAGCTCATCAAGAAGGTGACTGTCCCTTTAAATCCTGAACGTCTCTGTCAGGTCATCAAACAGGTTTCATTCATAAATGTTTTAATTAATTACTTTTTGTTCCCTCAGAATGTCAAAGCTTTGTGGACAAAAAGACCAAACTACAAGTGAGAGACACATATTCTGTATATTCTATATGTATTCTATCTATATTCTATATGTATTCTATATGTATTCTATCTATATTCTATATGTATTCTATATGTATTCTATCTATATTCTATATGTATTCTATATGTATTCTATCTATTTTCTATATGTATTCTATCTATATTCTATATGTATTCTATCTATATTCTATATGTATTCTATCTATATTCTATATGTATTCTATCTATTTTCTATATGTATTCTATCTATATTCTATATGTATTCTATATGTATTCTATCTATATTCTATATGTATTCTATCTATATTCTATATGTATTCTATATGTATTCTATCTATATTCTATATGTATTCTATCTATATTCTATCTATATTCTATATGTATTCTATCTATATTCTATATGTATTCTATATGTATTCTATATGTATTCTATCTATATTCTATCTATATTCTATATGTATTCTATCTATATTCTATATGTATTCTATCTATATTCTATATGTATTCTATATGTTTTCTATCTATATTCTATATGTATTCTATATGTATTCTATCTATATTCTATATGTATTCTGATACATACAGAGAAGGAAATAAGTATTTGATCCCTTTCTGATTTTGTAAGTTTGCCCGCTGACCAGGAAATGAACGTCTATAATTTAATGGAATGTTTATTTGAACAGCGAGAGACCGAATATTATTTTTTAATCCAGAAAATCACATCATATAAAAGACTTCAGACGGTTGATGAGCGCATTTCTTTGTCAGCGTGCAAAGTTACAAAATCAGAAAGGGATCAAATACTTATTTACTCCTGTGTATTTATATTTATATTTATATATATATGTATGTACATGTTGTACTTCACGTTAAAGCAGTTCTTGTCTCTTCAGGTCCAGTCTGGAGATCCCAGAGATCAACTCCATGTCCATCAACCAGAGAGTGAGACCTTCATGTTTTTATACCTTAATGTGACACGGAGTACTCCAACAAGTACCTGTACCAGGTACTGCTAGCTGTACTCGGTACCAGGTACTGCTAGCTGTACTCGGTACCAGGTACTGCTAGCTGTACTCGGTACCAGGTACTGCTAGCTGTACTCGGTACCAGCTAGCAGTAGCTGTACTCGGTACCAGCTAGCAGTAGCTGTACTCGGTACCAGCTACTGCTAGCTGTACTCGGTACCAGCTACTGCTAGCTGTACTCGGTACCAGCTACTGCTAGCTGTACCCGGTACCAGCTACTGCTAGCTGTACCCGGTACCAGCTACTGCTAGCTGTACCCGGTACCAGCTACTGCTAGCTGTACCTGGTACCAGGTACAGCTAGCTGTACTCGGTACCAGCTACTGCTAGCTGTACTCGGTACCAGCTACAGCTAGCTGTACTCGGTACCAGCTACAGCTAGCTGTACTCGGTACCAGCTACAGCTAGCTGTACTCGGTACCAGCTACAGCTAGCTGTACTCGGTACCAGCTACAGCTAGCTGTACTCGGTACCAGCTACTGCTAGCTGTACCTGGTACCAGCTACTGCTAGCTGTACCCGGTACCAGCTACTGCTAGCTGTACCTGGTACCAGGTACAGCTAGCTGTACTCGGTACCAGCTACTGCTAGCTGTACTCGGTACCAGCTACAGCTAGCTGTACTCGGTACCAGCTACTGCTAGCTGTACTCGGTACCAGCTACAGCTAGCTGTACTCGGTACCAGCTACAGCTAGCTGTACTCGGTACCAGCTACTGCTAGCTGTACCTGGTACCAGGTACTGCTAGCTGTACTCGGTACCAGGTACTGCTAGCTGTACTCGGTACCAGCTACTGCTAGCTGTACTCGGTACCAGCTACTGCTAGCTGTACTTGGTACCGCTCCCTGTCTGATGAAGACGAGGGCCTCTTCCTCCCTCAGGACAACAGTCTGGTCTTCGGCGGCGGAGACAACAACGTCCACATCCTGGACCTGGAGCACGGAGTCTTCAAGGTGAGTCGGGTTCACCTGCAGGTCCTGGACCAGGAGACCTGGACCTGAACCCGTGTGTCTGTCCCCAGTCCGTCCTGCAGGGCCACACGGACTACGTCCACTGTGTGAGCGTGAGGGACCGCGAGGCCGAGATCCTGTCGGGGAGCGAGGACGGAGCCGTGAGGATGTGGGGTGAGGAAGAGGGAGGCCCGGCGGCCATGTTGGTCTCGTCGGCCATGTTGGTCTCGTCTGTAGTTCTACTACTACACGTGTAGTTTAAATGTGTATTCATAACCACTTCCTCATGGTTTCAGACAGCAGGACCGGTCAATCTGTTCACTGCATCGAGGTCCACAAGTACGAGGTGACTTCTTTATATGCTTCCTCTCCTCTTCTCTCCTCCTCCTCCCTCCCCTCTTCTCCTCCTCTTCCTCCTGTTAAAGAGACATTCTGTGTTTCAGAGCTGTGCTCGTCCTCAGTTTGGTAAATGGATCAGCTGTTTGACCACCGACTCCGACTGGATGGTGAGAGAAGCCCAACAGTAAATGTATTGATCGCGTGTCGACCCTGTATTGATCGTGTATTGATCATCTACTTCCTGTCCGGTCGCAGCTGTGTGGAGGAGGTCCGTCTCTGTCTCTCTGGCATCTCCGCTCTCTGTCTCCGACCTCCGTCTTCCCTCTGCCGGGCGTCCAGAGACAGACCACCTTCTACCAGGACATGGTGAGACGGGGGTCTGTCTGTCTCTTTATCTGTCTGTCCGCCCGCCTGTAGATATCTTCATCTTCCTCTTCCTCCTCAGATCCTGGCGGTGGGCGAGGGCCCGGCCGTGTCTCACTGTCTGCTGAGCGGCAAAGTGAAGGCTCAGATCCCGTGTTCGCCTCAGAGCCTCAACACGCTGCAGCTCAACACCAGCAGCACCGAGCACCGGGTGAGTCCCTGAACGCACCGCGGAGCCGTCAGCCCCGGACCAGGGTTTAATAATCATAATGTTTAATAATAATAAGTGAACCGTTTGTTTTCCTGTTCTTTTAGGTTCTGACGGTCGGAGGAAGCAGCGATCAAATCGACGTGTTCACAAACCTGTCGTACAGAACCTTCTCCCTCAGCTTCTGATGCACACACACACACACACACGCGAACACACTAAATTAACGTTTGTGTGCGACAACCTTTGTATCATTTATTCTGAAGATAATAAAATATTTTTGTGTTTTATACAAACTGTTGTCGTCGTTATTGGTAACTGAATGAAACGAACCACGTGTGAATATTTAGTCGTCATTGAAGGAAACAGAGTTCTGGATTTTAAAAAGTTGAACTGAAAAGTTTTTTTTATTATGATAGCAAAAAAAATACATTTATATTTCACTTTGAGAAGCAAAGTGAGTTTCTTTCCAGCGGCGCTCTTCTTCTTCTTCTGTGGTACAAAACTGAACTCACATCTCAACAACGCCTTCCAACTGAAGAGGAAACGGAAGCCATGTGATGCGTTCAAGAGCAGAATATATATCGGGACAGACGGCAGTCGGGTTTCTCTTTCCCTTTTTGTGTTTCATAGCAACCAAGAGTTTATTTTATGTACAAGCTGCTCACCAGCGCTCTGGCTGCAGCAGTTTACCCACAATGCATCAGGAGTAACGTCCTCACCCGACGAGGCCTTCAGGGACTGAGATGAGCGTGGGGAACAGCTGCTGCTTGTAATTTATGACCAAGTTCAACGAAAACCCGCGGGACAGACGGGCGGCGTTCCCGGTGGGCGGAGCCAGCCGGGTGGGCGGGGCTTCAGGCGGGCGACAGACAGGCCTGGCGGACGCTCTGGGCCCAGGTGTTGAGCAGCTCCGTCACCGAGTGCTTGTCAGGAAGCTGCAGCAGTTTGGACGTCATGTTTCTGTGGACCGTCTGCAGGAACCCGTTCGCACCTGGGGGGGGGGGGAGGAGGCGGGTCATGTGATCAATAACCTTTCATGGACTCCTGTCCAGGAAAAACATCATTCATGTGTCACGAGGTCTCACCGTACTGGTCCCCGTCGTCGGCCCAGTATGGACTCTGATCAGGATAATCGGCCGGAACGCTGAGCTGCAGGGGAGGAACACTGGGAAGGTTCTTATCATCTGGAGGACAGAACCAACAGAACCGGGTCAGAACATCCTGACGGTACCCGAGTCAAACTGTTCTAGTGTGCGTTGTGTGTACTGGTTCTAGTGGTCTCTACCCAGTTTGCAGACCAGGTGCACGGTGCCGTTGTTGCTGCAGAACGAGGGGTCCAGGTTGACCAGGAACTTGACGTCGAGGCGGGCCACCTCTCCCTGCAGGATGTTGGGGATGGTCTGCCGCTCGTCTTCCTCGTGCTTCCTCTTCCTCGCGGCGATGTTGGGCCCCCTGAGAACCAGAACGAGTCACTCGTCTCGTATTCATCAATACATTAAATTACATTAAATACGACGTGTTGAAGTACAATCCGGGGTACGTACGTGATGGGCGGGCCGTGGATGGCGGACATGGCGGGGGCGAAGGTCCGGTACAGCGAGTGGTTGAAGACCGGGGAGCGGATGTTGGCCATGACGGCGTCCAGCAGCGGCTGACACAAGTACTGCTGCTTGTTGGGCACCTGGGGGGGCGGGGGGGTCGGCTGGACGACAGGGGCGGAGTTATAGTCACTGCATCCCATAATAACAGAGGCTATAGTCACTGCATCCCATAATAACAGAGGCTATAGTCACTGCATCCCATAATAACAGAGGCTATAGTCACTGCATCCCATAATAACAGAGGCTATAGTCACTGGATCCCATAATAACAGAGGTTATAATCACTGCATCCCATAATAACAGAGGTTATAGTCACTGCATCCCATAATAACAGAGGCTATAGTCACTGCATCCCATAATAACAGAGGCTATAGTCACTGCATCCCATAATAACAGAGGCTATAGTCACTGCATCCCATAATAACAGAGGCTATAGTCACTGCATCCCATAATAACAGAGGTTATAATCACTGCATCCCATAATAACAGAGGTTATAGTCACTGCATCCCATAATAACAGAGGCTATAGTCACTGCATCCCATAATAACTCACCACGGCCATGTCGTTCTTCAGCTTTTCCAGAGCGATTTCACACTTCTGAAGCGTCTTCAGGGGACACCTGAAGGACAGACAGACAGGACAGAGGACAGACAGACAGAGGACAGACAGACAGGACAGAGGACAGACAGACAGGTCAGAGGACAGACAGACAGGTCAGAGGACAGACAGGACAGAGGACAGACAGACAGGACAGAGGACAGACAGACAGAGGACAGACAGACAGGACAGAGGACAGACAGACAGGACAGAGGACAGACAGACAGGTCAGAGGACAGACAGACAGGACAGAGGACAGACAGACAGGACAGACAGAGGACAGACAGACAGGACAGAGGACAGACAGACAGGACAGAGGACAGACAGGACAGAGGACAGACAGACAGGACAGAGGACAGACAGACAGAGGACAGACAGACAGGACAGACAGAGGACAGACAGACAGGTCAGAGGACAGACAGACAGGTCAGAGGACAGACAGGTCTACTTGTGTACACATAAGATGCTATAACGTATAATCTTTCCTGTAGAATGGTGTTATGTAACCGGTCCTGGGCTCGTTAACGAGTTATGAATAATAACTATGAATAGATAATTTATTATAAATGCGTTAACGCAGCATCCATTAACACCGACAACGATGTTATTATGCGTTAGCTGCACGTTGTTGTTTTTAGCATTGGGAGGCTTAACGTCTCTCCAGCGGATAGCGTGTGAGAGGAGAACACGTATGACACGGAGCGCTGCGTCCCACCGTCCTCTCTCTGAGCCGCCTGGACCTCCTGGACCTCCTGGACCTCCTGGACCTCCTGGACCTCCTGGACCAGTTCTCTCTCTGAGTTACAGTTCGTAGCGCAGCCTCCCACACTTTGACTGATGGTTTTTTAAAATGCGTTTTATTTATTCCAAAACCAACGTAAGAGCTTGTGCCTCTACCGTTTCTTTCTCCGTTCAAAATGGACCGTGAAGACCGTAGCTTTGGCCGTTAAACGCCGCACTGCGCGACTTCCGTGTCAACTCAGTTTTTCGCCTTCAAAATAAAAGCACCTTATCTCAAAACAGGAAACGAGATAAAGAAAATACAGATTTTTATACTGTATGTTAACTTGCTGTTGCTCCGAGAGTATATATTGTTCTGATGACATTACTTTAAAATAAAAGCGTGCAATACACTAGTTTTTCATTCATTATTGAATGTTGCGCATAATGCGATTAATTCGTTAACAAAGACTCCCAGCTTTAGAGACATGGACAGACAGGACATGTACCTGGTGTTGGGGTCCGTCAGGATGTTCAGCAGACTCTTCATCTTGCTCAGGTCCTTCTTCCTGTCTGTAACGAACACACGATGGAGGTGAGGCTCATTGATCGGTCTGACCAATATCTTACCGATCCATCAATCAATGTCTCCGACGAGTCTGAAACTTTTTCAAAATGTGAATAAATGTTGTTCCGATTGGTCCGATGGACAGCTGCTGATTAACGCTCTGTGAATCAACTCAATCGATCGATCGATCGATCGATCGATCAGCGGTTAGTGGGCTGACCTTCGTTCTTGTCGATCTTATTGATCATCCGCCGCAGAGGCTCGATGTATTTAGAGAGCTGCTTGAGTTTCTCCATGTACTGCTGGTCCTCCAGAGACCCGGATCCAGCTGGACTCATCACTGAGCCGGGGTTACCTGGAGGACAGGAGGGAGGGACAGAGACAGAGAGAGGAAGGGTCAGGGACAGACAGGAAGGGACAGAGACAGGAAGGGACAGAGACAGGAAGGAAGGGACAGAGACAGGAAGGGACAGAGACAGGAAGGGACAGAGACAGGAAGGGACAGGGACAGACAGGAAGGGACAGAGACAGACAGGAAGGGACAGAGACAGACAGGAAGGGACAGAGACAGGAAGGGACAGGGACAGACAGGAAGGGACAGAGACAGACAGGAAGGGACAGAGACAGACAGGAAGGGACAGAGACAGGAAGGGACAGAGACAGACAGGAAGGGACAGAGACAGAGACAGGAAGAGACAGAGACAGGAAGGGACAGAGACAGAGACAGACAGGAAGGGACAGAGACAGACAGGAAGGGACAGAGACAGAGACAGGAAGGGACAGAGACAGAGACAGGAAGGGACAGAGACAGAGACAGGAAGGGACAGAGACAGAGACAGGAAGGGACAGAGACAGAGACAGGAAGGGACAGAGACAGAGACAGGAAGGGACAGAGACAGACAGGAAGGGACAGAGACAGAGACATGAAGGGACAGAGACAGAGACAGGAAGGGACAGAGACAGGAAGGGACAGAGACAGAGACAGGAAGGGACAGAGACAGGAAGGGACAGAGACAGAGACAGGAAGGGACAGGGACAGAGACAGGAAGGGACAGAGACAGAGACAGGAAGAGACAGAGACAGACAGGAAGGGTCAGGGACAGACAGGAAGGGACAGAGACAGAGACAGGAAGGGACAGAGACAGACAGGAAGGGACAGAGACAGAGACAGGAAGGGACAGAGACAGAGACAGGAAGAGACAGAGACAGACAGGAAGGGTCAGGGACAGACAGGAAGGGACAGAGACAGAGACAGGAAGGGACAGAGACAGACAGGAAGGGACAGAGACAGACAGGAAGGGACAGAGACAGGAAGGGACAGAGACAGAGACAGGAAGGGACAGGGACAGACAGGAAGGGACAGAGACAGAGACAGGAAGGGACAGAGACAGACAGGAAGGGACAGAGACAGGAAGGGACAGAGACAGACAGGAAGGGACAGAGACAGGAAGGGACAGAGACAGAGACAGGAAGGGACAGGGACAGAGACAGGAAGGGTCAGAGACAGGAAGGGACAGAGACAGAGACAGGAAGGGACAGAGACAGAGACAGGAAGGGTCAGAGACAGAGACAGGAAGGGACAGGGACAGAGACAGGAAGGGTCAGAGACAGAGACAGGAAGGGTCAGAGACAGGAAGGGACAGAGACAGAGACAGGAAGGGACAGAGACAGGAAGGGACAGACAGGAAGGGTCAGAGACAGGAAGGGACAGGGACAGAGACAGGAAGGGTCAGAGACAGAGACAGGAAGGGTCAGAGACAGGAAGGGACAGAGACAGAGACAGGAAGGGTCAGGGACAGAGACAGGAAGGGACAGAGACAGGAAGGGACAGGGACAGAGACAGGAAGGGACAGAGACAGGAAGGGACAGACAGGAAGGGTCAGACAGGAAGGAAGGGACAGAGACAGACAGGAAGGGACAGAGACAGAGACAGGAAGGGACAGAGACAGAGACAGGAAGGGACAGAGACAGAGACAGGAAGGGACAGAGACAGACAGGAAGGGACAGAGACAGACAGGAAGGGACAGGGACAGAGACAGGAAGGGACAGAGACAGAGACAGGAAGGGACAGAGACAGAGACAGGAAGGGACAGGGACAGACAGGAAGGGACAGAGACAGACAGGAAGGGACAGAGACAGACAGGAAGGGACAGAGACAGAGACAGGAAGGGACAGGGACAGAGACAGGAAGGGTCAGAGACAGGAAGGGACAGAGACAGAGACAGGAAGGGACAGAGACAGAGACAGGAAGGGTCAGAGACAGAGACAGGAAGGGACAGAGACAGGAAGGGACAGACAGGAAGGGTCAGAGACAGACAGGAAGGGACAGAGACAGACAGGAAGGGACAGAGACAGAGACAGGAAGGGACAGAGACAGAGACAGGAAGGGACAGAGACAGGAAGGGACAGACAGGAAGGGTCAGAGACAGACAGGAAGGGACAGAGACAGACAGGAAGGGACAGAGACAGAGACAGGAAGGGACAGAGACAGAGACAGGAAGGGTCAGAGACAGGAAGGGACAGAGACAGACAGGAAGGGACAGGGACAGAGACAGGAAGGGACAGAGACAGAGACAGGAAGGGACAGAGACAGAGACAGGAAGGGACAGAGACAGAGACAGGAAGGGACAGAGACAGAGACAGGAAGGGACAGAGACAGAGACAGGAAGGGACAGAGACAGAGACAGGAAGGGACAGGGACAGACAGGAAGGGACAGAGACAGACAGGAAGGGACAGAGACAGAGACAGGAAGGGACAGAGACAGGAAGGGACAGAGACAGAGACAGGAAGGGACAGGGACAGAGACAGGAAGGGACAGGGACAGACAGGAAGGGACAGAGACAGAGACAGGAAGGGACAGGGACAGACAGGAAGGGACAGAGACAGAGACAGGAAGGGACAGAGACAGAGACAGGAAGGGTCAGAGACAGAGACAGGAAGGGTCAGAGACAGAGACAGGAAGGGACAGAGACAGAGACAGGAAGGGACAGAGACAGAGACAGGAAGGGTCAGGGACAGGAACAGGAAGGGACAGAGACAGAGACAGGAAGGGACAGAGACAGGAAGGGTCAGAGACAGGAGAGAGACATCCAAGACAGTCGCATTAACAACGAGGTAGGGCTGTGCGGTTCAACCGGTTCAGGATTTACGTACGGTATGAATTTGTGACACCGTCATACCGGTCGCTGCTTTTGTGGCCATACCGCCCAGCCCTACAACGAGGCGTAAAGGAGCTCATCATCAGAACTTTGTGAACGAAATCTCTCCCTCGCCGTACTTTCTCTCTCCTGAACACCCGAGCTGCTGCGTGTACCTGGAGTGTTGAGCGGTCCGGGTGAAGGGACCCCGTAGTTCAGGGGCGTCCGGGCGTTGGCGGGGCTCTGTGAGGCCTGGGGGGACGGGCTGGGCTGGAAACCCCCCGGAGACGGAGTGGGACCGGAGCTGGAGAGGGGAAGCGCGTTAGAGACCGGCTTCACAACGTGAGCTACGACGCGAGGAGGAGCGATCCTCGCGGACACCTCGTGGTACCTGGCTGAGTTGGGCTGGGAGGTGGGGGGTTGAGGTGAGGGCTGAGGCGGGGGCGGCATCGACAGCGGGGTTTGCACCTGCCCAGGTGAGGGCGATGACATCATTGGATGTTGCTGCGTCTGAGGAGGGAAGTGATCGGGAGAGAGGAGAACTCGCGTCGGCCCAATGCTATTTTTTTTTAATGATCCGATACGATTATTTGCAAATCCATTTTTCGTTTGTTTTTCTAAAACATCGAACAGAAAGATTTTTGTCAGATCGTTGATGAATACCTGCTGTGATATCGACTGTCCTCCTCCTCCTCCTCCTCCCGCAGCAGCCGTTGCCGCCGCCGCCGCAGCAGCAGCGGCGGTGGCTGCGGCGGCGGCGGCGGCGGCAGCGGCAACGTTTTGAGGAGGGACTCGAGGCATCCGGGGTTGATTCGGCATCCCAGGACGGACCAACTTTACAGGACACACAACAGGACAGGTGAGCAGACACACACATACATGTGCATCTCGGTCCCCATCGATGAGGCTGATACCCCTCACAAAGAATCAACACCCACTGGGAACATGTCTGAGTCAGAGTTTTAAACCCCTCAGTGGGTCCATTTCATTTCAGAATTATTTCCACATAAAGCACCTGGCTGCAGTCTCACCTGTCCGGGTACGGCGGCGGCGTTGTGCTGCGCCTGAGCTGCGGCTTGCTGGGCCTGTTGCTGCTGTTGCAAGGCACGGGCCTGCTTTCACACAAACAAAGCAAACAAAGCAAAGCATGCAAGCAGAGGGGGTGTCGGGGTTAAGAAAGACTACTGGAACCCTGATTTATCAGCTGCAGTGAGTAAACGATATATGATATAATAAGATACAGAGTTAATCCGTTACTGAGCAGCATATGAGAATAACAATAATAGTAATTCCGGCTCAGGCTCACCTGTAAGGCCTGGATCTTGAGCTGGTGCTGCTGCTGACTGAGCGAGCTGATGGGGACGTGCTGAGCGGACGGCATCTGTCCGGCCAGAGATGGAGGCACCATGCCGGCCTGCTGCTGCTGAGGGTGTGGAGGCATCTGACTCGGCTGAGGCTGAGCCTGGACCTGCTGCTGTTGCTGAACCATGTGATGGATGGACTGAACCTGGGCCTGGGCCTGGGCTTGAGCTTGGGCCTGAGCCTGAGCTTGGGCCTGAGCCTGAGCCTGAGCTTGAGCCTGAGCTTGAGCTTGAGCCTGAGCTTGAGCCTGAGCTTGAGCTTGGGCATGCTGCTGCTGCTGCTGGAGCTGGAGCTGCACCATCTGCTGCTGCTGCTGAATCCTGGTTGCATGCATCTGCTGAGTGTGTGAAGGAAAGGTGTCAGGTGTCACACACACACACGGTGGGCATCGGTCCTGCTACATTTCAAAAGATGTGTAATGCTTCATACCTGGTTCTGGGCCTGCTGCTGCTGCTGGTTCTGAAGTTGCTGATTCTGGTGGTGCTGCTGTTGCTGCTGTTGTTGTTGTTGCTGCGCCTGTTGTTGTTGCTGCGCCTGTTGTTGCTGCTGCTGCTGTTGCTGCTGCTGCTGCTGCTGCATCTGCTGCACCCTCAGCTGCTGCTGCTGCACCTGGAACTGCTGCTGCACCTGGATCTGCTGCTGCTGCAACGCATTCTGCTGCTGCTGCTGCAACGCATTCTGCTGCTGCTGCTGCTGGAACTGCTGGAACTGCTGTTGCTGCACCAACTGCTGCATCGGCATCTGTCCCGGAACCCCTACTGCAGAGGGAGCGAGAAGAAGATGAAGGACAAGACCTGGTCGACGGCTAGGAACCAGTGCGAGGAGAGGTCTGGAGTCTTAAACGCAACGTGCCAGAGCGGAGACCGACGGTAAGAAGGGCTCAGTTTAGAGGCTTCCAGCACACCACATGAAGGACACACACTCACTGGCTTGTGGGTTTCCAGCCACCCCAGCCATGGCATGCTGGCCTATCTGCATCTGCCCCATGGCCCCCATGCCACCCACTGGAGCACCGGTGGGGCGAGGCCCCATGCCAATGGCGCCGGGGCCCCCTCCAACCCCTGTCAGGTTAGTCAGGGCATTCATGGGATCTAACAGAAAGGTAGACAACAGATCATGTTACGCAGCACCGACATGCAGGGCAGAAACCATGAACACCACGAGTCTGGTAGTGACAGATCCAGCAGAGGACAGAACACAGCAGAGAAAACCCCAGAGAGAAATGACCCAAACCCAGACAAAAACAAAGTTCAGGGCTTACCTGGACCTCCGAGTGTCTTCTTATCTGTCAACAAAACACAAGTTATTGTCAGACACGTTGAGGTCAGACACGTTGAGGTCAGACACGTTGAGGTCAGACGCGTTCAGGTCAGATACGTTCAGGTCAGATACGTTCAGGTCAGATACGTTCAGGTCAGATACGTTCAGGTCAGACACGTTCAGGTCAGACACTTCCAGGTCAGACACGTTCAGGTCAGATACGTTCAGGTCAGATACGTTCAGGTCAGATACGTTCCAGGTCAGACACGTTCCAGGTCAGACACGTTCCAGGTCAGACACGTTCCAGGTCAGACACGTCCAGGTCAGATACGTTCAGGTCAGATACGTTCAGGTCAGATACGTTCAGGTCAGATACGTTCAGGTCAGACACGTTCCAGGTCAGACACGTCCAGGTCAGATACGTCCAGGTCAGACACGTTCCAGGTCAGATACGTTCCAGGTCAGATACGTTCCAGGTCAGATACGTTCCAGGTCAGATACGTTCCAGGTCAGATACGTTCCAGGTCAGATATGTTCCAGGTCAGACACGTTCAGGTCAGACACGTTCAGGTCAGACACGTTCAGGTCAGACACGTCCAGGTCAGATACTCACGGATGTCTCTGAAGTGAATGATCAGCCTCGCCACCAGAGATAAATACTCCTCCTGGAGGAACGAGTAAGATCCGTTACAACACGTGAACAGGAGGATTATTATTATTATTATTATTGTTATTATAATAGAACTTACTCTGGATTTGGCTTTGACGTAAACGTGGTTCTCCATGTCGTTGCTCGACTTGTTGTGTGCGGTTCCTGCCTTCCTCATGGCCTCTTCACTGAGGGAAGCACACGGATCAATAACGGACGACAACGAGTCATAACTAATGATTCACAAGTCACAGGAACGTTCTCTAGTGTTACTTAACTCGATCTAAATAATGTCTTCAATGAATTTAAGGTTATGCAATACTGTTATTGATTGAGCGAGTTGTTTCCTCAACAGATATTTCAGTTTGTAGCTTCTAAACTGTGAATTGTTGCTGTTTTTAAGACTTCTATGAAAGTAAGTTGGCCAGCGAAAACAAGCAGTTTGAATATATATTACGTAGGATCTAAGATTTTATAACCCAAACAAATAATCAATGAATCAGGAAAATAAAGTTGCAGTCCTGATGATTATATATATATATATATATATATATATATAAAAAAAATAAAACTTTACATATGTAAACCTGAAAAAATATATTATAAAATGCATATTTATGTTAAACATGTGAAATACATTGCACTAAATATTGTGATTAATAATAACCAGGATGCAGCAGAGCATGTACTGTATTTAAGGAGCTAAGCAATATATAAATATTAAAATATATGTATGCCCCGTTACATTAAAGAATGTTTTTAAAGTGCAGCAGTTATAGACGTAAATATAACGTGCATTGTGTATATATTATATATATGTATATATATCATCATGCTGTTTGATTGACATGATGGAAACACGATGTTTGTGTTTTAACAAAGTAAACAAATAAAGAGTTAACTCGCTGAATGAACTCACCAACTTAACGTTAGCAGCTAAAATGCTAATAATAAACCACGATTAACAATGAATGTGTTAATTTGATTTACGCCGAATTAAAGACTGGACGCATATCTTTCCGAATATGTTTTCTTCGGGTTCGTGGACTTGTGTTAAGTTTCTCTTTCGACAAGTCTGTTTCAATTTCACCGTTTTTTTAAAGCAGCGTCTGACGTGACGTGCTTTCCTGTGGAGCTAGCGTTAGCTTGGCGTTAGCTTAGCTCAGTGGGCTAACTCAACACAAACTGTCATTTGAGCCAAAAACGCAGCACAGAACATAAATATCTCACATCTGAGCGACGACTTTCTGTCGGAACTGCGGGCTCCTCCAGTCGCTGTCCGGTCCGGGCACTTCCATGACCCAAATAATATATTAATGGAGGCTTTTCACTTGAAGAGTTTAATGTTTTCCCTCTGCTCTTCCTCCTTCCGCTCAGAGCAAAATGGCGGCTGCTGTTTTTCAGTTAAAACTCGGTACCGCCGCGTTCTGGAGGGACCGAGGAACTGTTGTACTAATACTACCCTGTTGTACTTATACGACACTTTTGTACTAATACTCCACTGTTATACTAATACTACACTGTTATACTAATACTACACTACATTGGAGTGTAGCAGGTAGTAACTGCCTCCTTTTTTGCTGACAGAATTCATAAAATTCGACGAGCAGTCGGTGGCTCCACACCAACCACAGGATATGTGTTGTCCCCATCTTTAAATAGCATCCATTCAAATATCATGACACAATTTCATTCAATCAACCAAAGAGGCCTAGAAGACATTATACACCATCTGAAAACATCCTCCTGCTGCTTGGATATTCTACCAACACACTTTAAAAACATATTTCACACTGCATGACCGCTGATCTTTTACTAATTGTAAACACATCCCTTCTTTCAAGTGTCTTCCCACAAGCCCTAAAAACTGCAGTTATTAAACCACTCCTAAAGAAGGCTAGTTTAGACCCCGAAATAATGAAAAGTTATAGGCCAATATCAAACCTTTCCTTTCTAAGTAAAATAATGGAAAAAGTAGTTTTTCAACAGAACAACTTCTTGGCCGAAAACAACAGTTTTGATGTCTTCCAGTCCGGCTGTCGTCAGCACCACAGTACTGAAACTGCTCTGGTTAAGGTTGTCTTAGTATTACAGGATCTCAGTGAGTATATGTGTATATATGTCTTAGTATTACAGGATCTCAGTGAGTATATGTGTATGTATGTCTTAGTATTACAGGATCTCAGTGAGTATATGTGTATATATGTCTTAGTATTACGGTCTCAGTGCTGAATCTTGTTTTCTTCTGCATTATGTTTTAATGCTTTTAATGTTTTATGTGAAGGACTTTGAATCTCCTTGTTGTTGAAATGTGCTACACAAATAAACTTGCCTTGCCTTGCACTGAGAGAGAGTACAGTACTGTTGGACTAATACGACACTGTTGTACTAATACTACCCTATTGTACTAATACTACACTGTTATACTAATACTACACTGAGAGAGTACTGTACACTGAGCACTGGACCTGAGATCACGTCTGGACCTAGTACTTTTATTGTAACAGAGTATTTTTACTATGATGTAATAGTACTTTTATTGTAACAGATGTGTATGTGGTATTAGTACTTGTATTGTAACAAATGTGTTTTACTGTGTGGTATTAGTACTTTTATTGTAACAAATGTGTTTTACTGTGTGTATTACCGGTAGTACTTTTTTGTAATAGAGTATGTTTTCGGTCTTGTCCGGAGTCTCTGTGTTCATACATACATACATACATATGTTACAATAACTTCCGGTTGCATATGTCACGTTTTATTTTGAAACCCCGTGTTGTAACTCGTCAAAGCGCTCAGCGGAAGCCCTTTAGCAGAGCTCTCTTCTGATTGGGCGATCACAGATACGCTCACTCTGGCCAATCAGAGAGCAGCTCAGTTCTTATAAAAGGGCGGGTTTGCGGGTAACGGTTTTATTCCTTGATTTACCTCAACGAAAGAAACTAGAAACATGTCTGGACGTGGAAAGGGAGCCGGTAAGACCAGAGCGAAGGCGAAGACCAGGTCCTCCAGGGCCGGGCTCCAGTTTCCCGTTGGCCGTGTCCACAGACACTTGAGGAAGGGTAACTACGCCCAGCGAGTCGGCGCCGGAGCTCCGGTGTACCTGGCGGCGGTGCTCGAGTACCTGACCGCTGAGATCCTGGAGCTGGCCGGCAACGCTGCCCGCGACAACAAGAAGACCAGGATCATCCCCCGTCACCTGCAGCTGGCCGTCCGCAACGACGAGGAGCTCAACAAGCTGCTGGGCGGAGTGACCATCGCTCAGGGCGGCGTGCTGCCCAACATCCAGGCGGTGCTGCTGCCCAAGAAGACCGAGAAGGCCGCCAAGAAGTAGAGGCCCGGACCGTTAACAACAACAACAACAACAACAACAACGGCTCTTTTAAGAGCCACTCACACATCTAAAGAGAAATCCTTGTGTTTATATTTAATTTATGACACAACAAAATATACACGTAACTCTAATAAATATTAAGTGTTACATTAAAGCACAAATGATAGAAGCGTTATCTCGACATTACCGTTATGTGTCGTTGTAATAATTTAAAACCTGTAGGAAGAAATTATCATTTAAGTGAATCATTCATTTATTGACTGGAAAAATAGATTTAATGGAGACACTATAAATACTTTAGAGCTCATAGTCCTATTGCGCGTTGCATTGATTTCATCTTCAATGTAAATATCATATAAACATTTATAAATAAGTATTTCTTGTATGTATATTGCACCGTTTATTGTTTGAAAGAAGCGGGAACAGCCGTTGAGACCACGCCCACTAAGCGGCTCCGCAGTCCTCTCTTACGTCCGCATGTGAGCTTCAACACAAGATAATAGAAGATATCCTCCTGGGAAAATAGTCTTCCAAATTCATATTTTTTGTAATTTCATACCTATTTAGAGTTTAAAAAAACCCATCTTACAGCATGTCCACTGTAATGAATGAATGAATGAATATATACTTTATTAATCCCCGAGGGGAAATTTGGTGTCGGGGTAGCAGCAATTTACAACAAAATAAACAAACAGCAGGACGAAAGATAAAAGATATATACAATAATAATAATAATAATAATAATAAAATAAAATAGAATAAAATAGAAATAGCTTCGATATAAAATAAAATAGAATAAAATAGAAATAGCTTCGATATAAAATAAAATAGAATAAAATAGAACCACAGGACAATTTTCGTGTGAAAAGACAGCCAAATATAGAAGATAAAAAAAGAATTATGGCTATAGAGTGATCTTAAACCAATAATACATTCAACTTGATTATAAAACAAAATGATTCTTCATCTATGAATGAATGCTGCTAAATCTTCAAATACTTTGTTGTCAATGTACTTTAAAAAGTATAGAATTTGACAGTCAGGAAGCCCAGGTAGCACAGGTGTGAATCTATTATGATGGAAAATAACGCCATTAAATGAACGCTAATAATTAAACCTCGGACAAATCTATTTGGATTAAATGCAGTCAGGTCTTAGTGCTTCTTCTTCTTCTTCTGGCTCAAACTCATCCTCATCTGAAAGCTCCAAACCTGATTCCCTCTCAACTATCTGGTTCAGCATCCTTCATGCTTGAGTCATTAAATACATAAATGTTGTCCTGGTGTCCACTATAATTGACATTCATAAAATGACTTATTTAAATAAACAAATAACTGAAATGTTTCAGAACTAAAAATATCATTCCTGACATGTTAATAAACAAGAAAATATATGAATATCATAGTAAAAAAGACTATAGGCAATATTTGACTTTCCATAAAATGTGCTGGCTGATCTTGTGTTGAAAGAAAGAGGAAGTTGTCCTGAAACTAATAAACCTCTTTATTGAATAATGCTCAATATTTCGTTTTATTGTATTATAATATTTCTCTATCAGCTGTTTTCTGCCTGTATGAATGAATGTTTATTTCCAGTGTATTGTAGTACTATCGTAGTACTTCTATCGTAGTAATATAGTCACTCTTTGACGAACGATGAAGACTCTGAGATCAAAAGATTCATATTATATAATATTCATATAATATTATATTAGTAATAACTTATTGAAGATGTGTTTTTGAAAGTAAAAAGCTATTGTGGAGACCACTCTGTACTGCGCATGCTCACTCTGCTCAAAACAAACCAGCCAATCGTGTGCGCGTAACGGCACATGCTCATTTGCATGAGGCGGGTATAAAGTAAGCGTCCGCGGCGTCAGAGGAAACTACCGAAAAAGGAAAGATGCCGGAACCTGGCTTGAAAGCGCCCAAGAAGGGCTCCAAGAAAGCCGTCTCTAAGACCGCCACCAAGACCGGCAAGAAGAGGCGCAAGTCCAGGAAGGAGAGCTACGCCATCTACGTGTACAAGGTGATGAAGCAGGTCCACCCCGACACCGGCATCTCCTCCAAGGCCATGGGCATCATGAACTGCTTCGTGAGCGACATCTTTGAGCGCATCGCCGGCGAGGCGTCCCGCCTGGCTCACTACAACAAGCGCTCCACCATCACCTCCCGGGAGATCCAGACCGCCGTGCGGCTGCTGCTGCCCGGGGAGCTGGCGAAGCACGCCGTGTCTGAGGGCACCAAGGCCGTCACCAAGTACACCAGCTCCAAGTAGACCTGCTGCTGGAGACCAAGACCACAACGGCTCTTTTAAGAGCCACCACCAGCTCTACTGAGACAGTTCCTGTTTATTATGCTCCATGAAGGGCCTTTAATATTGTTATTACAATAAAGGGCCACCTGGGCTCTGTTAATCAATCTGGTTAACTGGAACCAGACTTCAGTCTTCAGGATATTTGCCTGTCCTACTTCAAAAGAAACCATGAAGTTCTAACCGTATGCTGGCAAGTGAACTCCAAGGAAGAGCCTCTTGTTTCTCTGCTGACGAGCATTTGAGGAAGTGTAAATGTGTAAGTGTATCGGCTAATTTTAAGTCTGATCGATCAGATTCATATTTCTTTAAATGTGCTGCTGGCAGGAGGCTTTCAGAATAAGTAGATAAAAACAAGCCCAACGAGTATCTCATTGATACGAATAGATACTTATGAGGGTATATGTACTGTATGTCTATGTATCATGTACTATATGTACATACATGTGTGTGGATTACATATAGAACTAGGAGTTTGTATGTGTGTATTATTCATAATCAGAAATTCAATCAATTGAAGCAGGTGTGTGTGATTCTCTGTATTCTTATGAGTTCACCTTAATCATTTTCTACAATATGTATGGTGTACTAATAACACTGTAATATAATTATGAATGTCAACCAGCCATCAAGAGGACATGGAGCAAGTAAAAACTAAGCACAAAAACATTATTCAATACAATGTGCCATGGTAACGTATGAACAGCTGTCCGTGTCATATGTTCCATGAAGAGCCTTTAATATTATTATTTTAATATTATTAAGAGCCACCACCAGCTCTAAGGCGGTTCCTCTTTGTTTATTTAGTCTCACTGAGGTTTAACACAATAAATCTCTTTCATGTCTGTTTTTATTTGTGTTTACCTTCTTTCTGCTGCAACACAATGTGTTTACTGATAAACAACTCACAGCATCAACTTCAAGTACACAAAGTAAAGAATAATCTATAATATTGTCTTGTGATTATTGTTGCAGACCGGAAACAGTCTTCAGTTTTCAAAATAAAAGATTTGATGAATATATATATATATAAGAATTCACGTTTGTTCTTGGTGTAAAACATTTATTTATATATTGTTGTAAAAACAGAGGAGGAGATGGAGGAAGAGGAGGAGGAGGAGGAAGAGGAGTCTGTCAGACCAGAGGACTGCTGCTGAGGAACACCAACCAGTCAGTGAGACTGAGATCAGATCTGAGAGGCTGACACACACACACACACACACACACACACACGTTTATGAGTCACTAGAAACTTGATTCTCAATCAGCTGGTAAACTGTGTAAGATACAAACTACACAATATGTGTATATATATATATATATACACTCTGAGTACTCCAGGTTCTCTACCTTCAGCCCAGACGTGTCCAGAGGTTGTCCGTCTCGGAGCGCCGACAACAGCCGGGCCCTCCCGGTGCTCGGGTACCCGTCCTCAACCTGCAGGTGGAACACCATCAGCGCCGACTTCAGGTACACGAGCCGGCGCCCAGCGGGATGCCAGTCGATGGCGAAGCTGAGGGGGGGGGGGGGGGGTCAGAGGTCAGAACAGCAAACAGATGGACCAGAGATTAGCCTCCAGTGGCCGTCGCCATCTTGTTTTTTGTGCAACCAGTGAGCAGGAAGTGACAATATCTTTTATAGAGCAACCAGAGTCGCCCCCTGGTGGTCAGGAGAGAGAATGCAGCTTTAACACATGAAGCATAGACTTCTATACAACCAGAGTCGCCCCCTGGTGGTCAGGAGAGAGAATGCAGCTTTAACACATGAAGCATAGACTTCTATACAAACAGAGGACTCGCCCCCTGGTGGTCAGGAGAGAGAATGCAGCTTTAACACATGAAGCATAGACTTCTATACAACCAGAGGACTCGCCCCCTGGTGGTCAGGAGAGAGAATGCAGCGTCAGGAAGTGGTTTTACCTGGATCTCAGTCTCTGGATCTCAGACAGCAGCTGGAACTGATGCAGGTAACGCTGCATCACCTCCAGCAGGACGGCGCTCAGTTCAGACCGCCGGCCCGACAGGCCGTCCTCCACCAGACCAGCAGGGCCCTCACTCACCTGCAAAGACACACTGTCTCTTTAAGAAGGGCCAACCAATCAGCAAAGATATACACTGTAGCTTTAAGAAGGGCCAACCAATCAGCAAAGACACACTGTAGCTTTAAGAAGGGCCAACCAATCAGCAGACCGGAGGATGAGTGAAAGAGGAAGTGACCTGCAGTGTGAAGCGGTCGTCGTGGCTCCAGGTGACTGACAGCTTCAGTAGTTCCGGCTCATTGGACGACATGTCGGAAGAGGGGCGTGGCCTGAGCTCCAGACACAGCTCTGATTGGTTGAAGGACAGCAGGTTGATCTGCATGACGTCCTGTAAGGAAGAGACGTACACCTGCAGCCTGACAGGTGACAGGAAGTCAGTGAGAGATATATATATATATATATATATATATATATATATATATATATATATATATATATATATATATATATATATATATATATATATATATATATATATATATATATAAAAATCACACACATACTGACAGGAAGTTAGTGACCAATCAGAATGACCCAAGGACGGCCATGTGACCGATGACACTCACTCATCTCTGATTCGCTGACAGCTGATCAGCTGACAGAGCGCAACCTCTGACTCCGCCCTCAGCTGGTTCAGCTGATGGTCGCATAATTTCAATGCATTCTGGGCCTTCTGCAGATATTCCTCCTGCTTCTGAAGGAGACAAGGAAAAGAGGAGAGGAATAAAGGAGATGGAGAGGAGACCTGAAGTACCTAAGTGGCGCCATGATCGAATTCTCTAAACGCAAAGGAAAGGAGCTCCAATGCTTCCTTACTTAGCTCCTTTAGCATAGGAACCACTGGAACTGCCTTTACGAAAGGAAAGGAGATAATGCCGACCCACAATTCCTTGCGGCGGCAACATTTAAAGTGACGTATCATTCGGCCGTTCTCTGCGGTTGTCTTGTCCTAACTCCTCAGGAATTCTCCTTCCCATCTTTCCTTGACCCCGTGATGTTTTCCACAGAGGTCAAGGAGAAGTGCTTAGAGTTAGACGTTAGGAGGTACCGCAGCCTATGTGTCACCTCCTGTGTGTGTGTGTGTGTGTGTGTGTGTGTGTGTGTGTGTGTGTGTGTGTGTGTGTGACCTTGCTCTCCAGCTGTTGGATTAGCTGTGTGAGTGTGTGTCTTCTGTTGTGTATTTGTTGGACTTTGTCCTCCAGAGATCTGAGCAGAGTGTCCGTCTCCTCCGTCCTACACCTGCTGTCTGCTTTAAGAGACTTCCACCTCTTGTTGGCCCCGCCCACTAGAGAGAGAGAGAGAGAGAGAATACAGTTATAAATATGCTTTAAACGATTAGTCGTAGAACTCTGTGTACCGTATGTTCTCTGTGTACTGTGTGTACTGTGTGTACCAGGCTTAGGGGGGCAGGGTTGCATCATCAGTTGCTGGGTAGACTCCAGCAGCGACATCATGGAGTCCAGAACAAACAGCTGACGACCCAGAACCTTCTGGACCCTCCTGCTGTCCTGCAGACACAAACATATACATACCATTATATACATATATATATATATTATTCTGCATAACGAGTCTTTACTTTAAGTATATTTTGATTGTAATAGTTTTGTACGACACCTTTACTCTACGACATAGTATTTGTACGACTTGACATTACAACTTTTACAGAAGTACACCAGCACATGAAAGTACAGCAGACCGTCAGGTGGAGAACCATCCTGGCTGCTTCAGACTCCGACGGTTCTGGGTCTCCGCAGGAACCCAGGAGAGCCGGATCACAGCGCTGCAGAACCCTGGAACAGACCAGTACATGTACTCAGCTACTGGTACTAGGAGGCAGGTCATGGTACTTGTACTTCCTACTACTCCTCCACTACTCTTTACTGTACTACATCTCAGAGGTATATGTAGTACTGTACTACATCTCAGAGGTACATGTTGTACTGTACTACATCTCAGAGATACATGTTGTACTCTTTAATATACTAATTAGCAGCCGTTAGCTTCAGCTAACGCTAGCTAGCTCTACATCGTTTAAAACATTAAAACATTAAGACATTAAAACACAACGGGGACGTTCCCCGAGATGTCAAACATTGTCTCTGAAGCATATTGAAACGTTTAAAACGAGAACAAAGCTTTAATGTTTATTAAACGTTAGAGACTTACGCTCGAGCTTCAGCCATTTCTGTTTTCAAATACCCGCGGCACCACGAGCGCTCTGATTGGCCTGTTGACGGTGACGTCGCAGCACGTTGAACCAATCAGGAATTCCTTTTGAAAAACCTTTATTGACAAACTCGTCAATCACAGTAACGTCACGTGAATACAAATCAAGCATCAGGACTCAACTGTGACAAAGACCTCCATGCATTATTCTTTATTAAATACACATTTGACTACTTTACAGATTCTACATTCACAAACATTCATTTGTAAAGAAAACATATTATAATTATTTGTATTTATGATTTAAATATAACAATTTGTGTTGATGAAAAGCCATCAAAACAATGAATGTATACAATATTTATAATGTTTGTATACGCTTTATTCATACTTATATTTAGTAATAGGTTTGTGTGTTTTTTATTGTCTTTTCCTGCTTGGCATTGCTTCATCTGTGAGATTCTGACGTATGTTGACAGTTTAAAATAAAAATAAATGTTTTATGTTAAACAATATAAAATCTGTTATTCATATGAAGCTATAATAAGCATTTATAAAGGTTATAAAACATGTATATGATATATAATCTGATATATATATATATATATATATATATATATATATATATATATATATATATATATATATATAGAGAGAGAGAGAGAGAGAGAGAGAGAGAGAGAGAGAGAGAGAGAGAGAGAGAGAGAGATTATACAAATATGATATATAACTATCTTCTCTACAATAAACAAGCTTCTCAAACCCAGGACAACACCTCCAAATCCTTTACAGCTGACAAATTCTTTCATTTTTCAAAACAAAATTAATCTGTTATATATATATATATAGGTCATAAAACATGTATATGATATATCATCTTTTATATATAGAGAGGTTATAAAACATGTATATGCTATATATATATATATATATATATATATATATAGCATATACATGTATATATATATATATATATATATATATATATATATACATACATGTATATGCTATATATATATATATATATATATATATATATATATATATAGCATATACATGTATATATTTAGCATATACATGTATATATATATATATATATATATATATATATATACATGTATATGCTATATATATATATATATATATATATATATATATATATATATATAGCATATACATGTATATATATATATATATATACATGTATATGCTATATATATATATATATATATATATATATATATATATATATATAGCATATACATGTTTTATAACCTCTCTATATATAAAAGATGATATATCATATACATGTTTTATGACCTATATATAACAGGTTATATATATATATATATATATATATATATATATATATATATATATATATATATATATATATATATAAAACCTGTTATATAGAGGTTATAAAACATGTATATGATATATATTCCGTATATTATTATGTTTGATATAACCCATAATGAGCAGGCAGTGCGTGCTGCCACTGCAGCGCATGAGCTCGGGTCACGTGGTCCTCTGTGTTGACTGGAGAGAAATAAAAAGAATCTCAGTCGAGCTCTGCAGCAGAGAGGCTAGCGGCTAACGGCTAACGGCAGAGCTAGCTGTCCCCGAGGACAAACCCAGCCGGAAGTGAAGAGAGACGGAGACATGAAGACAGCGAGCGGACAGGTGGAGGTGTGAGTCCAGCAGCGGGAGGCCGGTAACGTTCACAGGTGCGTGAGAGAGCCGCTGTGTCCCGGATGATGCTCAGACCTCCTGCTAGCACATGCTAGCTGCGGAGCTAACGCAGCATCCAGTCACCCAGTGACGGGTTCCACTTCCGGTGAAGCGAACGGCCGGTTTAGTTTGTTTAAGTAAACATCCGGGTTAGCAGAGAGCTAACGTGTAAGCTTAGCATCCTGCAGAGATTCAGCTAATTATGCTAACTAGGAGCTAATGGTGCTAACTAGACTAGTAGCTGATGGTGCTAACTAGTAGCTGATGGTGTTAACTAGTAGGGAATGGTGCTAACTAGGAGCTGATGGTGTTAACTAGGAGCTGATGGTGTTAACTAGGAGCTGATGATGCCAACTAGGAGCTGATGGTGTTAACTAGGAGCTGAGGTGGTCCTAACTAGGAGCTGATGGTGCCAACTAGGAGCTGATGGTGCTAACTAGGAGCTGATGGTGCTAACTAGGAGCTGATGGTGCTAACTAGGAGCTGATGATGCTAACTAGGAGCTGAGGTGGTCCTAACTAGGAGCTGATGGTGCCAACTAGGAGCTGATGGTGCTAACTAGGAGCTGATGGTGCTAACTAGGAGCTGATGGTGCTAACTAGGAGCTGATGATGCCAACTAGGAGCTGAGGTGGTCCTAACTAGGAGCTGATGGTGTTAACTAGGAGCTGATGGTGCTAACCAGGAGCTGATGATGCTAACTAGGAGCTGATGGTGCCAACTAGGAGCTGATGGTGCCAACTAGGAGCTGAGGTGGTCCTAACTAGGAGCTGATGGTGTTAACTAGGAGCTGATGATGCTAACTAGGAGCTGATGATGCTAACTAGGAGCTGATGGTGCTAACTAGGAGCTGATGGTGCTAACTAGGAGCTGATGATGCTAACTAGGAGCTGATGGTGCCAACTAGGAGCTGATGGTGCTAACTAGGAGCTGATGGTGCTAACTAGGAGCTGATGGTGCCAACTAGGAGCTGATGATGCCAACTAGGAGCTGATGGTGTTAACTAGGAGCTGATGGTGCTAACTAGGAGCTGATGATGCCAACTAGGAGCTGATGGTGTTAACTAGGAGCTGAGGTGGTCCTAACTATGAGCTGATGGTGCTAACTAGGAGCTGAGGTGCTAACTAGGAGCTGATGGTGCTAACTAGGAGCTGAGGTGGTCCTAACTATGAGCTGATGGTGCTAACTAGGAGCTGATGGTGCTAACTAGGAGCTGAGGTGGTCTGACAGCACTGCAGAACCCTGGAACAGACCAGTACATGTACTCACCTACTGCCCCCCAGATATTCAAGACATAATATAATTGATGATCTCATAACCTCTTCGGCCATGACAACATGTCTAACAGGTGAAACCGTCAAACTGCAGCCGCTTGTTCACATCTCACTTGGTCTTTGAAAATGTAAACATAAAAAAAACTATAGACCCATATCTATATTGCCATGTTTTTCAAAAATACTAGAAAAGATTGTACACAAAAGGATTACGTTTCATATAGAGCAGTGGTCACCAACCTTTAAGCCCAAGATCACTGACCTCTGCCTTGGTGACAGGCAAGATCTACCTATTGAGGCGTTGAGAGAAAGAGACAGTCCAGACTGTAATACAACTTGTAAGTATGGGACCAGTGCAACATAAAAAGGACATTATTTGTTAACCGCACACAAAATGAACAAGAAAAAACACATTTGCAATGAGCAGGCTGGATGAACTACCAATATTAACTGTTGTATTTATCAACGGTTTGAATTTAAGCATAATTTTAGCAAAATGTTAGAAATTATCTATTTGAAAGATACAAAATCAGTTCAATAAAATATCTGAATTGGTAAAGTTAAGATATTTTTTATTTTATTTGGATGTGGTCAGAAATGTCCTGAACACATAAATATAATTCAATTAATTATCTTTCCATTAAGCCTCAAATCAAATAATAAATACACTTCACGCACAATTGAGTTGTAGTTTCTCTTTAACTCACTAGTTGAAGGTCACGTTTGACTTAATGTGAATATAATTCATTTAATCTCTATTTATTCAAACCAAGCTAGACTAATATGTGGGGTTCCACAGGGGTCCATTCTTGGACCAGTATTATTCCTAATTTATATTAATGTCAAAAGGCCTTTTTCTGATAATGTTTGCAGATGACACAACCCTAGTTCTCTCTCCTTCACAATTATCTGATTATGGAAGCTAATGCTGGATGCTACATGGTTCAAATTAAATAAGATATCTTTGAATAACAAAAAATCGAATTTATTATTTTCAGTGGCAAAAAAATCTTACTCGAAGGATTTAACTCAAATTAAAATTGATTCTCTTGAGATGCCTCAAGTGTCATCTACAACATTTCTACTCATTATTATTGATGACAGTTTAAGTTAGAGTAAACATATTGGACTCATCCTGTCTCCTTATTCTTTATTACAGTTTAATTTATCCTATATTATATCAGTGAGTCCTGAGGGGTCAGGGTTTGAGGCCTTAGGGGGTCACTGGGACTGGACCCGTGTGTTTGGACGTCGGTGATGAAGACGTCTCACTGAGCGATGAAGAGGAGGAGCCATGACCTCACTGTCTTCGTCCTGATTGGTTGCTGCAGAATAAATGAGCTGTCGTGTGTTTCAGGGTGATCAGGTGTGTTGCAACAGCAGCAGGATGCCCATCCCTCCTCCTCCTCCCCCACCCACCTTCAGCCAGGTAACCACACACACACACACACACACACACACACACACACAAACACAAACGGTTATGATGTAACTGTACTCATGGTGTAACCCCCCCAGGCCAACACCACCCCTCCCAAGCTGAGCAGAGAGGAGGCTAAAGGTCGCGGCGCTCTGCTGACCGACATCTGTCAAGGCGCCAGGCTGAAGAAGGTGGCGGTGGTGAACGACCGCAGCGCTCCGCTGCTCGACAGTAAGAGCCAAACACCAACGAGCCAAACACCTCCCACAGATCACCCATACATTCGCTTATACCAATACCTACACCAGCAACAGAGCCAGCCTCAGCAGCAGGGGGCGCCGTCTGAGGAGCAGCAGAGGACGGCACTAGAGAGTAAGACAACAAGCCTTCTGTGACGTTAGAGGACGACTGCAGGAGGCCGCAGGGTGTCAGCCAGCCGCCATGTTTCCTGTCCAGGCGCTTAGTAGATCACATCCTCAATAACACACTCAGTAGATCACATCCCCAATGATACACTCAGTAGATCACATCCTCAATAACACTCAGTAGATCACATCCTCAATGATACACTCAGTAGATCACATCCTCAATGATACACTCAGTAGATCACATCCCCAATTATACACTCAGTAGATCACATCCCCAATTATACACTCAGTAGATCACATCCTCAATAACACTCGGTAGATCACATCCTCAATAACACTCGGTAGATCACATCCTCAATAACACTCGGTAGATCACATCCTCAATGATACACTCAGTAGATCACATCCTCAATAACACTCAGTAGATCACATCCTCAATAACACTCGGTAGATCACATCCCCAATGATACACTCAGTAGATCACATCCTCAATAACACTCAGTAGATCACATCCTCAATGATACACTCAGTAGATCACATCCTCAATGATACACTCAGTAGATCACCTCCTCAATAACACTCAGTAGATCACATCCCCAATTATACACTCAGTAGATCACATCCCCAATGATACACTCAGTAGATCACATCTTCAATAACACTCAGTAGATCACATCCTCAATAACACACTCAGTAGATCACATCCCCAATGATACACTCAGTAGATCACATCCCAAATGATACACTCAGTAGATCACATCTTCAATAACACTCAGTAGATCACATCCTCAATAACACTCGGTAGATCACATCCCCAATGATACACTCAGTAGATCACATCCTCAATAACACTCAGTAGATCACATCCTCAATGATACACTCAGTAGATCACCTCCTCAATAACACTCAGTAGATCACATCCTCAATGATACACTCAGTAGATCACATCCTCAATAACACTCGGTAGATCACCTCCTCAATAACACTCGGTAGATCACCTCCTCAATAACACACTCGGTAGATCACCTCCTCAATAACACTCAGTAGATCACATCCTCAATGATACACTCAGTAGATCACATCCTCAATAACACTCAGTAGATCACATCCCCAATGATACACTCAGTAGATCACATCTTCAATAACACTCAGTAGATCACATCCTCAATAACACACTCAGTAGATCACATCCCCAATAACACTCAGTAGATCACATCCTCAATAACACTCAGTAGATCACATCCTCAATAACACACTCAGTTGCTCACATCCTCAATAACACACTCAGTAGATCACATCCTCAATAACACACTCAGTTGATCACATCCTCAATAACACACTCAGTAGATCACACACTCAGTAGATCACATCCTTGATGACACATTCACTAGATCACATCCTCGAAAACCGACTCAGTAGATCACATCCTCAATAACACTCGGTAGATCACAGGTCATATAACCCAGCGTTCAGGACATTGTTACCATGGTGACAGGACCGATATTATGGTCTGTCACAGAAGGGACAAGGATAAAAGAGACGATAACTCATGAACATGACACGCCTTCGGAGGATACTCACAGTTAAAGCTGTCTGTCCTTCAGCAGCAGCTGGTCCCAGATCAGTCCTTCTCTGTGTACACAGCCGTGAGGAGAGCAGCAGTGTGGCCCTGCGCTGACCTCACACCAGCAAACACATCACCTTTATCACCTCACTTCTCTATGTGACCCGATCAGGACAGAGCTCCACGTCGTTCGTGTTTACTTGTTAGTTCTCTTCTGTCCTCCACGTCGTGGCGTCTCGTCTTTCTTTCTGAATCGGGCCGATTGTTTGAATCGTGATTTTTAGATTGAGTAATACTATTTAAGATGTAATAATACTATTTAAGACTGAATAATACTATTTAAGACTGAATACTACTATTTGAGCGGACTGGCACAGGCTCAATGGAGCGGCTGGTTGGATCAGATCCTGCAGCGTCCTGCAGACCACCTGTTGATGCCTGTTGTCCCTTTGATGTCTCTTTAAGAACACGATCAGCTGATTGACTGTGCAGCTTGTTGGTTTCATCTGGACAATAAGTGGAAGATCAAACCACCGTTTTAGAGAGAGTTACATGCTGGACCAGCAGGGAAGCCTTCCCATCTGTATTATTTTCATATATATATATATATATATATATATATATATATATATATATATATAATCTCAATATGTATAATACATTCATCAATATTATAATAAAGTATCTATATTTATATTACATGTATTCATATTATAATGAAGTCTAATTTTATATTTATCAATATTATACTAAATAATTATTAATATCATATTTATCATTATTATAGTAAAGTCTCAGACGGGACCTCTCGGCCACAGTACAGGGTGGATGGATACACAAGTTTGACAAGAAGTAGTTCCAGCACGTAGCTCCCTGTGAAATGAGGAAATGTCGGTCAGAAGAACCCTGAAATGTTCCTCCACAGCAGAGCCCAGCATGCAGCAGGGTGTTAGCATGTTAGCTTGTTGGCGCGTTCATCAGTATTCACAGCAGCTGCTACATCCAGCTGTGAGCTAGCTGCTACATCCAGCTGTGAGCTAGCTGCTACATCCAGCTGTGAGCTAGCTGCTACACTTAGTTGTGAGCTAGCTGCTACACCCAGCTGTGAGCTAGCTGCTACACTTAGTTGTGAGCTAGCTGCTACACCTAGCTGTGAGCTAGCTGCTACACCCCAGTGTAAGCTAGCTGCTACACCCCGCTTTGAGCTAGCTGCTACACCCAGCTATGAGCTAGCTGCTACACCCAGCTGTAAGCTAGCTGCTACACCCAGCTGTGAGCTAGCTGCTACACCCAGCTGTGAGCTAGCTGCGTATCGCTGGGCCGTTTTTGTTTACACTTTACTGTTTATTATTTTTAGTATTGTGACTATTTTATTTTTGAGTATTTATTTTCCTTATATTTGTGTAATTCTATTATTTGTAATTTGTTTGTCATTTAATATTTTTTTATTTGATTTGAAAGTAGTTTTGACATTATTTCTATTAGTTAGCATTTTTATTTTATTACCATTTTTTTTTTTAATAATTCTTTGTGATTATTTAAATATGTTAAGTTGTCCTGCTCCAACAGGTAGAACCATCTGAGGAGTTCACCTTCAACCTGAATCTATTTACTAAAACGAATACTCGCTTCACTTCCTGTTTGTTAAAGATCTCAGGCTGTGATGTCATCGATCATAATCATAATGTTTATAATGATTTGGACTGTTTGTTTGTCTCATGTCGCGCTGTCGGTGATGTCATCGGAGCTGCGAGGGAGCGTAAACACTTCATTCTATTTTACTGTCTCTCCTCACCTCCTTTCCTCTCTCCTCACCTCACCTCCTCTCCTCCTCCTCTCCTCACCTCTCCTCCCTCCTCTCTCCTCCACTCCTCACCTCCTCACCTACTTTCCTCTCCTCCTCACCCCCTCTCTCCTCACCTCTCCTCCTCTCTCCTCACCTCCTCTCTTATATCCTCCTCTCCTTACCTCCTCTCTCCTCCTCCTCCTCCTCCTCCTCTCCTCAGTGTTTGGCGTCGTCACCAGAGCTCCCCTGCACTCCTCCTCCCCTTCACACACTTACTCGTGCGTCAGTGACGTCATCGTAGTGACATCATAGTGACATCATAGCGTGTAGTGACCTCGTTGCCCTCTGGAGGCCCTCGTTCACCTGTCCAATGGTTGTGGTTCTCAGAGCCCAAAGGAGGCGGAGCAGCAACAGCGGGAGCCAATGGCAGTGCAGCAGGAAGCCCGTCGGGTTCTGTTCCACCAATAGGAGCGCTGTTCCCGGGGAGCGTCCCCAAACTGAGACTGGTCGGAGGTGAAAACTTTTGCACTATTTAGTTGTATAGATTTGTTGTACATTTTCTAAAATCATTACATTTTTGTAGACTATTTAAATTTATTTTATTAATACTTTTATAGAATCATTATTTTTGCTGTATTACATTTGTATCTATACTTTATACATACTTATATATTTTTATATATTTATTTCTGTATTTTGATATTATCATTTTTATATTTGTCTTAACTCTTAGTGTATTTACTAATAAAATCTTTATGATTTTTGTAATTTATATTTTAGTGTTTCATTATATTAAACTTATTTAGTAAAATTCATTTTTGCTAAGTACATTTCAAGAATGAGGAGTTAACGTTGCATGTTAAATGTTTTTAATATTGCTACATGTTGAGTGTCGCTACATGTTGTTACATGTTGTTATGTGTCTTTACATGTTTGTTACATGTTATGTGTCTTTACATGTTTGTTGCATATTCATAATGTTCTTATGTGTCTTTACATGTCGTTACATGTTCTTAATGTCAATGTTCTTAATGTTATGTGTATTTACATGTTTGCTACATGTTGTTATGTGTCTTTACATGTCGTTACATGTTCTTAATGTTCTTACATGTCTTTACATGTCGTTACATGTTTGCTACATGTTATGTGCCGTTACATGTTGTTACATGTTCATAATGTTCTTATGTGTCTTTACATGTTTATTACATGTTCTTAATGTCAATGTTCTTAATGTTCTATTGTGTCTTTACATGTTGTTACATGTTTGTTACATGTTATGTGTCTTTACATGTTTGTTGCATATTCATAATGTTCTTATGTGTCTTTACATGTCGTTACATGTTTGCTACATGTTGTTATGTGTCTTTACATGTCGTTACATGTTTGCTACATGTTGTTATGTGTCTTTACATGTCGTTACATGTTTGTTACATGTTGTTATGTGTCTTTACATGTCGTTACATGTTTGCTACATGTCGTTATGTGTCTTTACATGTCGTTACATGTTTGCTACATGTTGTTATGTGTCTTTACATGTCGTTACATGTTTGCTACATGTCGTTATGTGTCTTTACATGTCGTTACATGTTTGCTACATGTTGTTATGTGTCTTTACATGTCGTTACATGTTTGCTACATGTTGTTATGTGTCTTTACATGTCGTTACATGTTTGCTACATGTCGTTATGTGTCTTTACATGTCGTTACATGTTTGCTACATGTTGTTATGTGTCTTTACATGTCGTTACATGTTTGCTACATGTTGTTATGTGTCTTTACATGTCGTTACATGTTTGCTACATGTCGTTATGTGTCTTTACATGTCGTTACATGTTTGCTACATGTCGTTATGTGTCTTTACATGTCGTTACATGTTTGCTACATGTTGTTATGTGTCTTTACATGTCGTTACATGTTTGTTACATGTTGTTATGTGTCTTTACATGTCGTTACATGTTTGCTACATGTCGTTATGTGTCTTTACATGTCGTTACATGTTTGCTACATGTTGTTATGTGCCGCTACATGTTGTTGCGTGTTCTTAATGTCGTTAATGTTCCTAATGTTGTGATCTCCGTGTTCTTCGACAGACGGTTCTTCGGGACGTTCTCCTTCCACTCGAGCTGCGGCGCCCCGCCCCCCCAGCCATCGCCACGACGACACAGAGAGCCCCTCCCCTCAGACGCTGTCCTCCCCCCCCCACCCCCTCCTCTGCAGCTCCCTCCCCCCCCACCAGCATGAAGCACTCCTCCTCCGCCCCCCCACCTCCGCCTCTCTGTCGCCGCGGTAACGCCCCCTCGCCTCCTTCCTCCTCCTCTTCTTACGTCCGAGATAAGCTCCTCCCCCCGAACAACACCCCGCCCCTCCCCTCCAAACCTCCCCCGTCTCCTGGCAACAGCAGACGTCCTCCCACCTCGGGGGGAAACCCCGCCTCTTCCCTGGCCCCGCCCGAGCTGCCGCAGCGGCACAACTCCCTCGGCAACAAGAGGGCCGCCCCCTCCCCTGGAGGCCACACCCCCACCAGAGGCCCCGCCCCTCCTCCGCCCCCGGCCTCCCCCACCCCCTCCCAACACGGCGCCAACAGGCCGCCGCCCCCCGTCAGAGAGACGCCAGGCCGAGGAGCAGGTGAGGTGAAAAGTAGGAACCATGGGGGACACCGTGGGCGACTGGGGATGGATCACTGATCACCTGCATTGATCACTGATCACCTGCATTGATCACTGATCACCTGCATTGATCACTGATCACCTGTATTGATCTCTCTCCTCAGCTCCTCCTGTTCCGGTCCAGCCGTCGTCGTTGAGGCCAGGTGGCAGAGAAGCCCCGCCCCCTCCTTACCGGCCTCACGGTAGCCCCTCCCCCTCCTCTGACGCCCCCGCTCGAGGGAAGCCCCCTCCCCCGCCCCGCACCCCCGCCGCCCCTCCCCCACCTCCCCCTCCTCTCCGCAACGGTCACTCCTCCTCCGGCCTTCGGTCGTTTGTCGGTGAGTCGTTGATCACAGAGGATCAATCTGCTGATCGATTTCCTGATTATTGATTGTTTTCGCTATAAAATGTCTCCAAAGACGTTTGAGGGAACATGAGAGGAATCAGTGGGTTTATTTTGTAATAGTTGGCTGAGTTCCTCGTGTTCCTGGAAGCTTTTATTGTGAAACATCTGCAGGAAGTGCAGCGAGTGATCTTCACAGAGATCAATAAACATCGATGGAGACGGTTTCAGATCCACATTGTTTGATTGATTACTTTATTATGATTTATATTGTAAATTTATAATTCAGCTTCTCCATCAGACGTTTGGGCTCCTCCTCTTCCTCTCCTCTACCTCTCCTCCTCTTCCTCTCCTCCTCCCCCTCAGGGTTTTCTTTTCGAAGAAGAGTGAGTGATCACTTTGTTTCCTCTGCAGATGATTTTGAGTCGAGGTATTCGTTCCATCCTCTGGACGACTTCCCTCCTCCAGACGAGTTCCGACACGTCGCCCAGATCTACCCCAGCAAGGCCAGCCGAGGTACAAGTACTGTGTCTGTGTACTTATACACCATTCATCCATGTTTGAGTTACAGCCTCAGTACGACCTGGTGTCACCTGTCAATCACCTTGTAGCCCCGCCCTAAAGCGTCCCCTGCTTTATGGTCTGTTTGACTCTAAATTACCATAATTTACTAAATGAACATCATGCTGTATTGAAGAAGACTTGAAACTAGAGATTGAGACATAAACTCATGTTTACAATGTTTACTGAGGGAATACATCAAGAGAGAAGTAGAGTCATTTATATAGACTTCTATACAACCAGAGGAGTCGCCCCCTGGTGGTCAGGAGAGAGAATGCAGCTTTAACACATGACGCATATACTTCTATACAACCAGAGGAGTCACCCCCTGGTGGTCAGGAGAGAGAATGCAGCTTTAACACATGACGCATATACTTCTATACAACCAGAGGAGTCACCCCCTGGTGGTCAGGAGAGAGAATGCAGCTTTCACACATGAAGCATAGACTTCTATACAACCAGAGGAGTCGCCCCCTGGTGGTCAGGAGAGAGAATGCAGCTTTAACACATGAAGCATAGACTTCTATACAACCAGAGGAGTCGCCCCCTGGTGGTCAGGAGAGAGAATGCAGCTTTAACACATGAAGCATATACTTCTATACAACCAGAGGAGTCGCCCCCTGGTGGTCAGGAGAGAGAATGCAGCTTTAACACATGTTTGTTTGTTTGTTTGTTTGTTTGTGTCAGTGATGAGAGGAGCTCCTCCACTGCCTCCTGTTGGGAGGTGAACCATGAGACGACATCATCGCTGGAACACACACACACACATATAAACACACACACACACACATATATATATATATATATATATATATATATATATATATATATATATATATATATATATATATATATATATATATATATATATATATATATATATATATATAAAAACACACACACCGCTCCACCCTGTTTGATGACATCACAGCTACAGCATCCAGCTTCGCCTTCATCGCCGCCTCATCTGATTGGCCGAGGAAAGGTCACGTGTCTTCAGATTGATGAAGAGGAGCGGCTCGCCCTGCAAACTGTCACCTGCATTTCATCATCCTCCTCCTCCTCCTCGACAGCATGAACTACTTGAGTTTTTTATTTTTTTGCACTAGCACTTTTTGTTTGCAGCTCCTCATGAGGAAGTAAGGAGGGAGGAGGGAGGAGGGGATGGACTGATGAAGAGGAGCAGTGTGTTGCAGAGGGGACAGACTGAAGATGAAGGGGGCAGACTGAGCTGGAGACAAAAACCTGAAACTACGTTGTGATTTAACCGTTTAAAGTCATAATACTACAAATAATAAAGTTTCCCTTCATGTTTTTCATTTTACAAGGAGCGGTCTTTACTCTCGTCTTAATAAATCTGAAGCAGCGTTTCTCTCGGGGCTTTTATTTCGGTGGGGCTTTTATTTTGGTGGTCTCACATTTTATTGACGACGTTCTCAAGAGATTGTTTTCTCAGTTGCAGTTAAAGAAGAACTTTGTTCGTTCGTTGGCTTTATGCTTTTCATTAAATATTTATAACCGAAATATAAAACAAAACGTTTACAACCGAAATATAAAACATAAACAACGTTTACAACAGAAATTAACCCACTTCTCATATTCAGAAATCAGTACTAAAAGTACTTTTATTATTATTTTGTTTCGGTTATTTTAGGATATTTCAGTATTTTGTAATTTTATCAGTATTTGGTAAAACATCTATATATATATTTTTTTAATTTGTTTAATAGTTTGACAGAAGAAGAAACTAGAGTTTGAGATAAAAAAACTAAACAGTTTTTCACAACCCGGAAACGCGTCATGGCTGTCAGTGAACACGAGGGGGCGGGCTTTTATTTCTCTGCATTCGGTGGTCACGTTTCCGGAAACACACGAAGAAGAACGCGGGCCTGCACATGTGCAAACATCCGCAGCGGCTTAAATCTGAAGTTTTACGTTCGGAGTTTGGTCCGTTAAGGTTTTTTAAACATGGAGGACGTGATTAAGCTGCCGGCGTCGGAGGAGCGGGGACCCGCCAAGAAGAGGACCCGACCCGCGAGGTTTGACCCCGCGGAGGAGGAGCAGCAGCGGCGGACACACGTGAAGAGGCTGGCGGCTCTGGGCGAGCGGGACGGCTCGGTGAAGCTGCTGGAGGAGCTGGTGTTCGGGGCGGAGGACGAGCTGCTGGGCCGCCTCGTGGAGGTACAGACCCCGGCCACAGAGCACAGGAGTCACGGGTCCCTCCTGTGGGCGAGGAGGAGTCCGTTAAGTCTGCCGAGTCCGGCTCACTAGTGATCTCTTATTCACTAGTGATCACTGGTGATCTCTTATTCACTAGTGATCTCTTATTCACTAGTGATCCCTTATTCACTAGTGATCACTAGTGATCTCTTATTCACTAGTGATCTCTTATTCACTAGTGATCTCTTATTCACTAGTGATCACTAGTGATCTCTCTTATTCACTAGTGATCACTAGTGATCTCTTATTCACTAGTGATCTCTTATTCACTAGTGATCACTGGTGATCTCTCTTATTCACTAGTGATCACTGGTGATCTCTCTTATTCACTAGTGATCACTGGTGATCTCTCTTATTCACTGGTGATCACTGGTGATCTCTCTTATTCACTGGTGATCTCTCTTATTCACTAGTGATCACTGGTGATCTCTCTTATTCACTGGTGATCTCTCTTATTCACTAGTGATCTCTCTTATTCACTGGGGATCTCTCTTATTCACTAGTGATCTCTCTTATTCACTAGTGATCTCTCTTATTCACTAGTGATCACTGGTGATCTCTTATTCACTAGTGATCACTGGTGATCTCTCTTATTCACTAGTGATCACTGGTGATCTCTCTTATTCACTAGTGATCTCTCTTATTCACTAGTGATCACTGGTGATCTCTCTTATTCACTAGTGATCACTGGTGATCTCTCTTATTCACTAGTGATCACTGGTGATCTCTCTTATTCACTAGTGATCTCTCTTATTCACTAGTGATCACTGGTGATCTCTCTTATTCACTAGTGATCACTGGTGATCTCTCTTATTCACTAGTGATCACTGGTGATCTCTCTTATTCACTAGTGATCTCTCTTATTCACTAGTGATCACTGGTGATCTCTCTTATTCACTAGTGATCACTGGTGATCTCTCTTATTCACTAGTGATCTCTCTTATTCACTAGTGATCTCACTAGTTATCGCCTGCTCAGTAAAACTAAGTTAACTTAACAGTTATTACTGTTCAATAACCAGTCCTCTCCAAGATATATATATATATATATATATATATATATATATATATATATATATAGTAGTTTTATGTACAACTACAGACAGAGTCAGCATTAGATGCCGTCCCTGAGGGTTCAGGGGGACATTCGGACTGCGCCTGGTTGTTTTTGTCCCTCTGAGCTTCCTATGACATCACTTCCTGTCCTCGAGCAGGCGGACGAGGCGCCGGCCGGAGCCTCGTTGGTGGAGGACGCAGACGATGGATCGGGTGACTCTGAGGACGAAGACGAGGCTCCTCTTCCTCCTGCGAGCAGAGCGGCCGTCTGGGTGGACGAGGACGACGAGCGGGAGGAAGAGTAAAGATCTATTATGACCACGATTCATTCATGACCCTGAAGAAGAGGCACATTGATAATACTGAGCAATTATTCATGTTTCAGGGTGGACATGACACACCGTTACCGTAGAGACCTGGTCAGAGGAGAGGCGGAGTCCACCATGACCAATCAGAAGCTCCAGCAGAGGATGAGGGAGCAGTGAGTACACACATAAATACACACACTTACACACACTCATATATACACTTACACACACATATACATACACACACACACACACTTACCTGTGGCTGTGTTCCAGGTTCCAGAAGGCGATGGGTGGAGCTCCGTCGTGGGCCGACAGCAACAAGAAGAAGAAAGGTAGAAACACTGAGGCTGTTCTTGTGGACTAGTGTACTAGTGTCCTCCTGTACTAGTGTACTAGTGTCCTCCTGGACTAGTGTCCTCCTGGACTAGTGTACTAGTGTCCTCCTGGACTAGTGTCCTCCTGGACTAGTGTACTAGTGTCCTCCTGGACTAGTGTACTAGTGTCCTCCTGGACTAGTGTCCTCCTGGACTAGTGTCCTCCTGGACTAGTGTACTAGTGTCCTCCTGGACTAGTGTCCTCCTGGACTAGTGTCCTCCTGGACTAGTGTCCTCCTGGACTAGTGGACTAGTGTCCTCCTGGACTAGTGTCCTCCTGGACTAGTGTCCTCCTGGACTAGTGTACTAGTGGACTAGTGTCCTCCTGGACTAGTGTCCTCCTGGACTAGTGGACTAGTGTCCTCCTGGACTAGTGTCCTCCTGGACTAGTGTCCTCCTGGACTAGTGTCCTCCTGGACTAGTGGACTAGTGTCCTCCTGGACTAGTGTCCTCCTGGACTAGTGGACTAGTGTCCTCCTGGACTAGTGTCCTCCTGGACTAGTGGACTAGTGGACTAGTGTCCTCCTGGACTAGTGTCCTCCTGGACTAGTGGACTAGTGTCCTCCTGGACTAGTGTCCTCCTGGACTAGTGTCCTCCTGGACTAGTGGACTAGTGTCCTCCTGGACTAGTGGACTAGTGTCCTCCTGGACTAGTGTCCTCCTGGACTAGTGGACTAGTGTCCTCCTGGACTAGTGTACTAGTGTCCTCCTGGACTAGTGTCCTCCTGGACTAGTGGACTAGTGTCCTCCTGGACTAGTGTCCTCCTGGACTAGTGGACTAGTGTCCTCCTGGACTAGTGTCCTCCTGGACTAGTGGACTAGTGTCCTCCTGGACTAGTGTCCTCCTGGACTAGTGGACTAGTGGACTAGTGTCCTCCTGGACTAGTGTCCTCCTGGACTAGTGGACTAGTGTCCTCCTGGACTAGTGTCCTCCTGGACTAGTGTCCTCCTGGACTAGTGGACTAGTGTCCTCCTGGACTAGTGGACTAGTGTCCTCCTGGACTAGTGTCCTCCTGGACTAGTGGACTAGTGTCCTCCTGGACTAGTGTACTAGTGTCCTCCTGGACTAGTGTCCTCCTGGACTAGTGGACTAGTGTCCTCCTGGACTAGTGTCCTCCTGGACTAGTGGACTAGTGGACTAGTGTCCTCCTGGACTAGTGTCCTCCTGGACTAGTGGACTAGTGTCCTCCTGGACTAGTGTCCTCCTGGACTAGTGGACTAGTGGACTAGTGTCCTCCTGGACTAGTGTCCTCCTGGACTAGTGGACTAGTGTCCTCCTGGACTAGTGGACTAGTGTCCTCCTGGACTAGTGGACTAGTGTCCTCCTGGACTAGTGTCCTCCTGGACTAGTGTCCTCCTGGACTAGTGTCCTCCTGGACTAGTGTCCTCCTGGACTAGTGGACTAGTGTCCTCCTGGACTAGTGGACTAGTGTCCTCCTGGACTAGTGTCCTCCTGGACTAGTGGACTAGTGTCCTCCTGGACTAGTGGACTAGTGTCCTCCTGGACTAGTGTCCTCCTGGACTAGTGGACTAGTGTCCTCCTGGACTAGTGTACTAGTGTCCTCCTGGACTAGTGTACTAGTGTCCTCCTGGACTAGTGGACTAGTGTCCTCCTGGACTAGTGGACTAGTGTCCTCCTGGACTAGTGTCCTCCTGGACTAGTGGACTAGTGTCCTCCTGGACTAGTGGACTAGTGTCCTCCTGGACTAGTGTCCTCCTGGACTAGTGGACTAGTGTCCTCCTGGACTAGTGTACTAGTGTCCTCCTGGACTAGTGGACTAGTGTCCTCCTGGACTAGTGTACTAGTGTCCTCCTGGACTAGTGTCCTCCTGGACTAGTGGACTAGTGGACTAGTGTCCTCCTGGACTAGTGGACTAGTGTCCTCCTGGACTAGTGGACTAGTGTCCTCCTGGACTAGTGGACTAGTGTCCTCGTGGACTTGTCCTTGTGTACTGTTTCAATTCAAAAGTCCGCTTCTCGCCAAGCACGGTGAAAATGCCCGGATGTGACTTGATCTGCCCATTTTACCCAGGATGCATCAGAGGAGACTTGTGCGTACTTGGGACAGCCAAATATCCCAGACTGCATTTCGCGACAGGGAACAACGGCGGATGAGAAAACACACAACTGAAAGACCGGCACACACACATTTTTAATTAATTATTAAACTAAAAACCAGGGCTGTCATATTTGGTCTGGACTCACAAGTACACACTCCCAAGTGGTCTTGAAGCAGCCTGAGACTCTTCTTCTTCCCGCCACTCATTCACAGATCAGCTGATTCAAGCTCCGCCTCCTGCAGCAACATGTGACTCACTCTTCTGGCCTTAAACTGAACTTATTCACAAAACAGCTGATCTTATGAAAGAAATTAGATCATTTTGACTTTTCTGTCTTTTAATATTAATAAAACCTGAATTGTTGGTAAAATCCAACGTGTCTTTCTGTGTTCCTGCAGATGATGATGATGAGGAGGAGGATGAGGAGGACGAGGAGCTGATGAGGAGGACGGGGAACTTCGTGGCGTCTTCAGACCGTTTGCCCAGCGGCATCCTGAGAGTCAGTAGCTTCTTAAAGTCATTATAAATGTATTTAAATATAATATATAATTATAATAGAACTACAATAATAACTCATATTTGGAATGATGACACGTTATGCCCAAAAACCTGCAGAACTAAAGACATTCAATCAGCTGGACTGAGCGTTAGCTAATGCTAACGACAAGCTAGAAACATGCTAACAATGAGCTAACGGCATGCTAAAAACGAGCTAACAGTCAACCATACGATACCTGCTAGCGTGTTAGCATTGTCACTGTTAGCACGTAGCTCAACGCCCCACTGGGGACAGATCATCAATCTTCAATAACTCAGTTAATAATTAAAAATGATTTGCAATATTACACATTTTATTTATGCGTGTATTGATACTGTTGATAAATCTGTTTAACAATGAGTTTAATTTTTAAACCATTTTATTTTTGGCCTGATCATGTGACGCTCTAGTGACGTGGTCACATGACCAGGTGGTCGCGTGACCCCGCTGTCCTCTCGTCCCACATGTGTTGACATGTTGTCTCTCCTCAGATGAAGAAGTGTCTCCATGCTAACAGCTCGCGGCCATCGGAGGACCGACTGACCACCGTCCAGTTCCATCCCTCCGCTCAGGTCGTCATGACAGCCGGCCTCGACCAATCGGTGTCCCTCTTCCAGGTACGGCCAGCCAATCGGCGTTCTCCAGAGTCAGACGGCGGTGGAGTCGGGAGGAAAACGTCACGTGACTCTTGATTTTTGTCCTGCAGGTGGACGGCAAGACGAACCCGAAGATCCAGAGCATCCACCTGGAGCGGTTCCCCATCCACAAAGCCCAGTTCAGCCGGGACGGAGACACGGTGATCGCCACCAGCCTGAAGAACAAGATGTTCTACCTGTACGACATGATGGAGGGCCGGGTCACACCTGTGCACACCGTCAGAGGTGAGGGGGTCAGAGGTCACCGCCAGGAGGCGAGCAGCAGGACGGAGATGTTCTGTGAAAGAGGCGTGTTAGCGCGCTAACGTTGGCTAACCATCATAGATTGCTAGTGTTGGCGTGCTAATGTTAGCTGACTGATGGATATCTGGTGTTAGCGTGCTAAGGTTAGCTGACTGATGGATATCTGGTGTTAGCGTGCTAATGTTAGCTAACTGATGGATATCTGGTGTTAGCGTGCTAACGTTAGCTGACTGATGGATATCTGGTGTTAGCGTGCTAACGTTAGCTGACTGATGGATATCTGGTGTTAGCGCGCTAATGTTAGCTGACTGATGGATATCTGGTGTTAGCGTGCTAAGGTTAGCTGACTGATGGATATCTGGTGTTAGCGTGCTAAGGTTAGCTGACTGATGGATATCTGGTGTTAGCGTGCTAAGGTTAGCTGACTGATGGATATCTGGTGTTAGCGTGCTAATGTTAGCTGACTGATGGATATCTGGTGTTAGCGCGCTAATGTTAGCTGACTGATGGATATCTGGTGTTAGCGCGCTAATGTTAGCTGACTGATGGATATCTGGTGTTAGCGTGCTAACGTTAGCTGACTGATGGATATCTGGTGTTAGCGCGCTAATGTTAGCTGACTGATGGATATCTGGTGTTAGCGTGCTAACGTTAGCTGACTGATGGATATCTGGTGTTAGCGTGCTAATGTTAGCTGACTGATGGATATCTGGTGTTAGCGTGCTAACGTTAGCTGACTGCTGGATATCTGGTGTTAGCGGGCTAACGTTAGCTGACTGATGGATATCTGGTGTTAGCGCGCTAATGTTAGCTGACTGCTGGATATCTGGTGTTAGCGCGCTAATGTTAGCTGACTGCTGGATATCTGGTGTTAGCGTGCTAATGTTAGCTGACTGATGGATAGCTGGTGTAATGAAGCAACGTGTTTCAGGTCTGAATGAAGCCCGAGTGAAGGAGTTCTCCGTTTGTCCTGAAGGAGGCGCTCTGCTGCTCACTGGAACTAACGGATACCTGCACCTCCTCACACTCAAGGTGACGCCTCCTCCTCTTTGTTTGTGTGTTTAAACTTGTGTACGTCCGTTAGCATCAGAGAGTGTAACTCAGAGTGTGTCCAGACGAAGGAGGTGGTCAGCAGCATGAAGCTCAACGCGGACGTCGTGGGCGTCGCCTTCTCTCGCGACGGCAGCAAAGTCTTCGCCAACTCGGGTGAGTCCCCGCTCAGAGAGGGTGTGACATCACACGTCAACTTGTTGGTCATGTGATTTACGTGTGTGTGTGTGTGTGTGTGTGTGTGTAGAGGACGGGGAGGTGTATGTGTGGGACATGCGCAGCAGTCGGTGTGTGAACAGGTTCACAGATGAAGGCTGCGTGAAGGGGACGGCCATCGCCGCCTCGCCCAACGGACAGTACCTCGCCTGCGGGTAAGACACGCCCACATTCTCCTGCGCTCTTATTGGCTGGTAGACCAGTAGGCTCTCACAGGTGTCCCAGTAGTACTCACAGGTGTCCCAGTAGAGACCAGTAGGCTCTCACAGGTGTCCCAATAGTACTCACAGGTGTCCCAGTAGAGACCAGTAAGCTCTCACAGGTGTCCCAGTAGAGACCAGTAGGACTCTCACAGGTGTCTCAGTAGAGACCAGTAGGCTCTCACAGGTGTCCCAGTAGAGACCAGTAGGCTCTCACAGGTGTCCCAGTAGAGACCAGTAGGCTCTCACAGGTGTCCCAGTAGAGACCAGTAGGCTCTCACAGGTGTCCCAGTAGAGACCAGTAGGCTCTCACAGGTGTCCCAGTAGAGACCAGTAGTACTCACAGGTGTCCCAGTAGAGACCAGTAGTACTCACAGGTGTCCCAGTAAGCTCTCACAGGTGTCCCAGTAGAGACCAGTAGGCTCTCACAGGTGTCCCAGTAGAGACCAGTAGGCTCTCACAGGTGTCCCAGTAGAGACCAGTAGTACTCACAGGTGTCCCAGTAGAGACCAGTAGGACTCTCACAGGTGTCACAGTAGAGACCAGTAGGCTCTCACAGGTGTCCCAGTAGAGACCAGTAGTACTCACAGGTGTCCCAGTAGAGACCAGTAAGCTCTCACAGGTGTCCCAGTAGAGACCAGTAGGACTCTCACAGGTGTCCCAGTAGAGACCAGTAGGCTCCTCACAGGTGTCCCAGTAGAGACCAGTAGGCTCCTCACAGGTGTCCCAGTAGAGACCAGTAGGCTCTCACAGGTGTCCCAGTAGAGACCAGTAGTACTCTCAGGTGTCCCAGTAGAGACCAGTAGTACTCTCAGGTGTCCCAGTAGAGACCAGTAGTACTCTCAGGTGTCCCAGTAGAGACCAGTAGGCTCTCTCAGGTGTCCCAGTAGAGACCAGTAGGCTCTCACAGGTGTCCCAGTAGAGACCAGTAGTACTCTCAGGTGTCCCAGTAGAGACCAGTAGGCTCTCTCAGGTGTCCCAGTAGAGACCAGTAGGACTCACATTGATCGTCCCTCTCAGCTCTGAGTCGGGCGTGGTCAACATCTACTCCCAGGAGGCGTGTCTAAATTCAGCCAATCCGAAGCCTCTGAAATCAGCGATGAACCTGCTGACCTCGGCGACCTCGATGACGTTTAACCCTTCCTCTGAGATCCTGGCCATCGCCTCCCGGGCCGAGGACGAGGCTGTACGCATGGTAAGATGATGATGAAGATGTTGGTGGTGATGAAGATGGTGATGATGATGATGATGATGGTGATGATGATGTGTCCCTCAGGTCCACATGTCCAGCCTCACCGTCTTCTCCAACTTCCCCGTCTCCAAGAGGAAGATCATTTATCGAACCAGCTGCCTGGCCTTCTCCCCTCACAGCGGCTTCTTCTCATTGGCCAACAACAAAGGACACGCCCCCCTCTTCAGGTCAGGAAGCCAATCACTTCACATTGTGGTGTTTAAAGCCCCTCCCCCATCTCATCGCTGTCCATTAGCGTCAAACAGTAAATCTATCCTTCATTTGCATACGTCTACAGTGATTGGTCCAGACTTCTCATGTCCGTTCTGTTCTGGACATGTTAAATAATAACAGAATATATTTATTTATTTATTCATTCAGCAGATCTGTGTGGAATCTCAATCAAACTTCATAACTTCTGTTCATCTAACTGGTCTTCTGTGTTCAGGTTGCTCCACTACAAGGACTTCTGAGGACCTGACCCACATGAACCCAGATCCACACCCGATCCACACATGGACCCAGATCCACACCCGATCCACATGGACCCAGATCCACACATGAACCCAGATCCACACCCGATCCACATGGACCCAGATCCACACCTGATCCACACATGGACCCAGATCCACACATGGACCCAGATCCACACCCGATCCACATGGACCCAGATCCACACCTGATCCACACATGAACCCAGATCCACACCCGATCCACACATGGACCCAGATCCACACATGAACCCAGATCCACACCCGATCCACATGGACCCAGATCCACACCTGATCCACACATGGACCCAGATCCACACCCGATCCACATGAACCCAGATCCACACCTGATCCACACATGAACCCAGATCCACACCTGATCCACACATGAACCCAGATCCACACCTGATCCACACATGGACCCAGATCCACACCCGATCCACATGGACCCAGATCCACACCCGATCCACATGGATCCAGATCCACACCTGAACCCAGATCCACACCCGATCCACATGGACCCAGATCCACACCTGACCTACAACATGAACCCGGTTCTTTCCGGTCCTCTTCTCTGGTCTCTCTGAACATTGAGGAGCAGACGAGCTTCAGATGGATCTGTAGCAAGAAGATCAGAAGCTAGACCCATGGACCCGTAGACCTCATCAGGAGTCCTGGTGGACTTCGGCTCCAGCAGAGGAGAGAAAACATAAACATGTTTTGTTTTTTATTGTTTGTATGAAGTGATTCTATAAAAGAATTAAAACTATTCAACTTGTTCTGTTTGTTTTGACAGAAATACTGACTATGGAAAGGAAGCTGTTAGCTTAGCTCCTAGCTTAGCTGTTGGTTTAGTTTAGCTGTTAGCTTAGCTCCTAGCTTAGCTGTTGAATTAGCTGTTAGCTTAGCTTTGTGAAAGGAGAAAACAGTAACAACTGATTTACTTGCCATACACGTATGAAATGTGGAATTCACATGAAGACTTACAGAAAGTCTTGGGTCAATGATGTGTACTTGTACATCACTTGTACATGACGTGTACTTGTACATCACGTGTACTTGTACATGCACCCCGGTGTGCGTTCTTTGCTGCTTGCAGCTTTCATTTTAACTTTAACATTTAGATTTTGAAGCATAATTTGACTAATTATCATAAACTTTCACGTATTGAATATTCCTTATTGAAACGGTGGCGGGACGTGCATTTTCTACCTGGGCCTTCTGTGCTGTCTATCGTTTACATAAATACGTGCATGACGGGATGCTGCATCATTAACGGACAATGCATGTTGTCCACATCAACAAGAACCAGTCACATTTAGTTATGACAAAACAATCCAACAAAACTGCGGCACTAAAACGCTGCACACTCAAGAGCACGTGTCACGATCAGAAGGAACGATATTAACTATATAATAAAAACACCATAGACACATTAACACAACGCTACTGCAGATGTAAGAACACAAAAGCAGGTCACTCACCAGATGCTGTTCACTTAAAGACTAAGTCCATCCTCCTCTCTTTGTTAACACTCCTAAGCTAAATAATAAGATAATAAAATACATTGTCAAAACTTGAAACACTGAGGCTTAAACTTTTTACAATGTTTTGACTATTAATACATTATTTTAAAAAGCCCAGATTTCTAATAACAGTTTTTATCACCTCCACCCATCTATCCCTTTTTATACTTCAAGTACATTTAGCCGAGAACACTTGTGTACTTTTACTTAAGTAGTACAATAGCAACACTTTAAAAGGAGGACTTTTACTTAATTAAGTACTTTTACTTTAAGTAAAAGGATACGAGTACTTCTCCCAGTGCCTTTTCCAACAATGTTCATCTAATCATCTCTCAGGTATATATATATATATATATATATATATATATATATATATATATATATATATATATATATATGTGCACAGAGTTTGCATGACACTTAGTCTCCAAAACAATATTTTGGGAGAAGGATCACTTCTATGGTATCTTTGATTTGACGAACCAATAATGACAGAGTTTATATGTGTTTATTAAAGTCCACTAAAGAGCTCCATCACTTCCACCAGGAACGTGAACCATGCAGTACTGCAGCAGACCAGCAGGGGGCGACAGAACAGCACAGACCGACAGAGCAGCACAGTATATATATATATATATATATATATATATATATATATATATATATATATATATATACCTGTATATATATATATATATACATATATATGTACACATGTATATATATATTTATACATATGACTTTTACTTAATTAAGTACTTTTACTTTAAGTAAAAGGATACGAGTACTTCTCCCAGTGCCTTTTCCAACAATGTTCATCTAATCATCTCTCAGATATATATATATATATATAAAGTCATGTTTGGTTGTCTTCTCATAAATTAGTTCATCTATGAGGTCAGAGTTCGGACATGCGCACCAGCGTCTCCTCGTTAAACTCACCTGACGGCTTCAATTGAGCAGTGACCCCGCCCGCCGATGACGTCACATGTCCACCTGAGTTTCGGGCTGTGAGGCAGCATCACGTCGCGAGGCGGACAGAAAGGTAAGAAACACTTTGATTTCTTTGAGTACATTCATGTATAAATACATGTACAAATACATGAATGTACTCATACGTGCACGTAGTCGTGTATTTATACATGAATACACGTTGTGTACTTCTATTTCTGGCTCTGCACGTGCAGCTTTCTGCTGAAACTAACCTGCCGTGTCTGTGTCAATCACACGTTCAAACGGAGAGAACTTTATTTAAACAGAGCGACGACGTCACAGTGATGAAGCGGCATCTTCATCCCCAGAGACTGCCTTTCCATCATGAGATTCAGATAATTTTTATATATATATATATATATATATATATATATATATATATATATATATATATATATATATATATACTCGCTCATAATATTATATATATAATATAAATGTGTGTATGTATAATATACGTGTGTGTGTGTGTGTGTGTGTGTGTGTGTGTGTGTGTGTGTGTGTATATATATATATGTATGTGTGTGTGTGTGTGTGTGTGTGTGTGTGTGTGTGTGTGTGTGTGTGTGTGTGTGAACTGTATTTATGCTCAAAGGCTCATTGAGACACAAATATAATAGAAATATTTTGACGATCAATTTATCCTTAAATGTCATGCAGATAATTCAGCTTTGATTGATTTTATTTTCTCTGTTATATATAATTTGTTGTTCTGATTCATATCGAGCTGAATATCTGGAAGTGAATTTGACCTTAAAGATATTTTATAGACAAAATGATTCATCAATGAATCTTGAAATACTCAGATTATCAATAATGAACGTAATGATGATCGTCATCGTCATCAGTCTTGGTTTTCTCTCAGTTGTTAAAGGAACAGTTCCTCCTCTGTGTTCAGGGCATGATTAGCCTAGCTTAGCATAAAGACTTGTCAGTGACCTGTATGCTATGCTAAGCTAAGATCAGTTTGAAACCTTCTGGTTTCTGTTGTTCCTGTTCACACAGATTCAATAATCTCACTGATTTAAACAGGCAGAAGAGCGATGTGAAAGAGGCTCGTCAATGCTACATGCTACATGCTAACCACCTCATGATGTTCAATTATTATAATAATTATATTAAAGTACGTTCTCATCCTCTTCCTGTCCAGTGAAAACTGTCTGTCTCTACACCTGTCTGTCTGTCTCTACGTCTGTCTGTCTGTCTCTACGTCTGTCTGTCTGTCTCTACGTCTGTCTGTCTGTCTCTACGTCTGTCTGTCTGTCTCTACACCTGTCTGTCTGTCTGTCTGTCTCTACACCTGTCTGTCTCTACACCTGTCTGTCTCTACGTCTGTCTCTACGTCTGTCTGTCTCTACACCCGTCTGTCTGTCTCTACGTCTGTCTCTACGTCTGTCTGTCTCTACACCTGTCTGTCTGTCTGTCTGTCTCTACGTCTGTCTGTCTGTCTCTACGTCTGTCTCTACGTCTGTCTGTCTCTACACCTGTCTGTCTGTCTGTCTCTACGTCTGTCTGTCTGTCTCTACGTCTGTCTGTCTGTCTGTCTGTCTGTCTCTACACCTGTCTGTCTCTACACCTGTCTGTCTGTCTCTACACCTGTCTGTCTGTCTGTCTGTCTCTACACCTGTCTGTCTCTACACCTGTCTGTCTGTCTCTACGTCTGTCTCTACGTCTGTCTCTACGTCTGTCTGTCTCTACACCTGTCTGTCTGTCTGTCTGTCTGTCTCTCTCTACGTCTGTCTGTCTGTCTCTACACCTGTCTGTCTGTCTGTCTGTCTCTACGTCTGTCTGTCTGTCTCTACGTCTGTCTGTCTGTCTCTACGTCTGTCTGTCTGTCTGTCTGTCTCTACACCTGTCTGTCTGTCTCTACACCTGTCTGTCTGTCTGTCTCTACACCTGTCTGTCTCTACGTCTGTCTGTCTGTCTCTACGTCTGTCTGTCTGTCTCTACGTCTGTCTGTCTCTACACCTGTCTGTCTCTACACCTGTCTGTCTGTCTGTCTGTCTGTCTCTACGTCTGTCTGTCTGTCTCTACGTCTGTCTGTCTCTACACCTGTCTGTCTCTACACCTGTCTGTCTGTCTGTCTCTACACCTGTCTGTCTCTACGTCTGTCTGTCTGTCTGTCTGTCTCTACACCTGTCTGTCTGTCTGTCTCTACACCTGTCTGTCTCTACGTCTGTCTGTCTGTCTGTCTGTCTCTACGTCTGTCTGTCTGTCTCTACGTCTGTCTGTCTGTCTGTCTGTCTGTCTCTACACCTGTCTGTGTCAGTCACTCATGTTATGTTTGCCGTTGAGCAGGAATGCAGTTCTACCTGTCGTCCTCTCACACTTCCTGTTTCATCCGGTTTGCTTCCTGTGTTTATTCAAGTGTGAGTTGTGACTCGTTTTCATTGTTAGCCAACAGACAGCTAACAGGCAGCTAACGGGCAGCTAACCGTTAGCACGGCGGCGCTAACCCCTCCCGTGGGCTCCAGCAGGACGATGGCGGCTCCAGATCTGTTCTCGGAGCAGGAGCTCACCTGCTCCATCTGCCTGGACCTGTTCGACGAGCCCGTCTCCACTCCGTGTGGACACAACTACTGTCAGGTGACTCCCGGTGACATCACTGGATCCACAGGAGGACGCCCGGCCGCCTGTCCTTCATCTCTTCTTCTTCTCTGCGTGTTTGCAGGCGTGCATCGGCGGCTACTGGGCCTCCAGCGCCGTGTGCAGCTGCCCGCTCTGCAAGCGGCAGTTTGAGGAGCGTCCTCTGCTCAGCGTCAACAAAGTCTTCGCTCAAATTGCCAACAAGTACAAAGTGTCCCGGTACGGCGCCGCGGGGTTACCCGTGCCGGGCGGCAAGGGCGCGCCGGCCGTCGGCGACGGCGGTGCGCAGGCCGGTGCCGGCGGCGGCGGCGGCGCCGACCCGTCTGCGGCGCGGCCGGGCGAGGAGGTGGTGTGGTGCGACGTCTGCACGGGGGTCAAGCAGCCCGCCGTCAGCTCCTGCCTCACCTGCACCGCCTCCTACTGCAACGCGCACCTGCAGCCGCACCGGACCAGCGCCTTCTACTGCAGCCACCCGCTCATGGACCCGCAGGAGGCCCTCAGGGGCCGCACATGCTCCGCCCACCGCCGCCTGCTGGAGGTGACCACCAGTCTGACCGCAGTTTATACCGGGGTCAGACTGGTTGTGCCTCAGACTCGCCTGCTGGAGGCGAGTCTGAGGCACAACCAGTGCAACCAGTCTGACCCCAGGAGATACTGGTTATCACATGCTGGCCTCTCTCAGCTGTCAGCTTGACCTCTGACCTCGCGATGTGTTCACTTGTCCAGGTTTACTGTCGGACATGTCAGCGCTGCATCTGTGCCATTTGTGTCCTGGAGGAGCATCGGACTCACCAGACGGTCTCAGTTCAGACGGAGAGACTCAACAAACAGGTGAGGAGGAGGAAGGGCGACAAACAGAGGAAGAGGAGGAGGAGGAGGAGTCTTTATTGTGATGACTTCTCTTGGGAACAGAAACATGTGGCGAGGACCGAGCAGGAGATCCTGAACCGGATCAGACAGAAAGAGATGCATCTGACTCAGCTGAAGAGGAAGCTGGAGGGAGTGAAGGTCGGCCATCTTGTTTTCTTCTCCTTTATCTTCATCTTTACTGGTTTTAAATGTGTTTACCTCCCTGAATCATCTCTTAATAACAGCAGCTGATGGAACTGTTGATGATGTGGTGGTGGTTGTTGTGGTTGTAGATGTTGTTGTTGATTTTTGTTGTGGTTGTGTGTTCAGAACTATGCAGACGGAGAGCGAGGGGAGGTGGAGCACCTCCTGGACCAGGTGACCGGCTCCTTGGACAGGATCCGGTCTGAGGTGGTGGGCGGGATCGAGAACCAGCTGGACGGCGTGATGTCGAAGGGGGAGGGGCTAGTGAGCAGTCTGGAGGCGGAGCTCGGCCAGCTGACGGACCGGAGAGCCACGCTGGAGGCCCAGGCCGTCAGTCAGGACCACATCGGCTTCCTGCAGGTGAGACCGGAGCCAAGCCTCCTCCAGTCCTTTACCCCCCTCACCTGTCTGGGTCTTACCCCCCACTCTCACCTGTCTCACCTCTTCCCCGCCCCCCAGAGCTTCCGGGAGGCCTTCGCCCCTCTGGAGGAGGAGGAGGAGCAGCAGGAGGACGAGGACTTGTCGCTCCACTTCCAGCTGACGGAGGTGAAGATCTCTCTGTCGGAGCTGAAGGACAAGATGAACGACGTCAGGATGGGGGACGGGGTCTCCAGAGGGTCAGGTGGGCCGGAGCGGATCATAACAACAATAATCATAATAACGTCCCTTTAAGATATAAAGACTATAATGTTCGTGTGTGTGTGTGTGTCAGTGTCAGGTGACCTGATGGCTGCAGAGAGCATGCTCAGTCTGAGAGGAAGCACCACCAGTCTGAGGAAGAGTCAGTGGTCTCTGAAAGGTGATGAAGAGGAGTACTGTTTGCTTAGTGACATGTGACAATCAACCAATCACAGCAGGCCGTCTAGCTTTGTGTGTAAAGAACTGATTGCTCGTTAGCCAGGAGCATGCTGGGTAGTCGACCAGCTGACTAAACACCTTTCATTGAGACCTTTACTTTAAGAGTGACTGTTTCCTGTTTCCCTTCAGATCGGAAGAAGATGAAGTCGGTCTCAGGTTGGTCCCTAATCAATAACTCGTATATAAATATTGTAAATGAATGATTTGACGTTAATCCGCTCGATGTCATCACAGGACACAAGAAGGCCCGAGTCTACATGGGTGAGTGTTTACCTTCGTGACCCAGATGCTGCTGGGATGTTAGCATGCTGGTGTCCTAGCGTTAGCATTTAGCTCACTTTAGGTCTCTGTTGAGTCCCCCCACCCTCACGGTGTCCTTGTGGTCTCCAGAGGACGTGACCCTGAACCCGGTGACGGCGTACCCGTTCCTCATCCTGTCTGAGGACAGGAAGCAGGTGAAGCGAGGCGAGAAGCTGCAGTTCTACAGGAACAGTCAGCAGCGCTTTGACGTCTGGTCCTGCATCATCGCCAAAGAGGACTTCAGCACGGGACGCCACTACTGGGAGGTCAGCCTCGCACCTCACTGATCCAGGACCCGATCAACTGACCGGTACTAACGTGTGTGTGTGTGTGTGTCCACCTGTGCAGGTGTTTGTCGGGGACAATAAGGACTGGAAGCTGGGCGTGGTCAGTGAGTCGGCGCCCAGGAAAGGGCTGTTTGACATGAGTCCCTCTAACGGGTACTACGCCCTCTGGTGGAGCGGCAGCCAGCTGCGAGCGCTCACCGCCCCGCCCCTCACCAAGGTCCACACTCACTATGTTATATAGTATATGTTATACAGCAGTAAAAAGCATGATTTTAATATCCAACTACAGCTTTGACCAAAAGGTCCTAGTGACTAGCATATATATATATATATATATATATATATATATATATATATATATATATATATATATATATATATATATATATATATATATATATATATATAGCTAGCACTGATGCTAATCACTAGCATACATGTAATTAGCACTAATGCTAATCACTAGCATACATATACCGTACGCTACTACCTTTGGTCAGTGTCCCCGTTAGCTCCCCGCTGTAGCCAGCTGGGGCTCCTGCTAGCGCTCCGTCACTTCCCCGCTAACTTCCGCTAGCTCCCTGAAAACCACCGAAGGTAGCGGGACCAGGCTCGACACCCGACTTGGGCAGAGGGGACGCGGGCAGCAGTAGCAGCAGCAGTGGCCGGTAGCAGCAGAAGCGCTAGCTAGCAGCGCTACTAGCAGCGCTACTAGCTTGCTACAGCGGGGACACTGATCAGCCGTAGGAGCGGCTTGTAACCCGAAAAGTACGGTAGATAGCACTAATGCTAATCACTACCATACATGTAGTTAGCACTAATGCTAATCACTAGCATACATATGGCTAGCACTAATGCTCTTATATAACTGTAATCATTACAGTCGGCATGCTAGCAATTAACATTAGTGCTAGTGGTTAGCATAAGCTAATTGAAAGGTGAACGGTCTGTTTACATGTATCTGTAGCATTGAAATAAGGTGGAATTAGCATGCTAGCTAGCTAACGATGGCTTCATTAAAAGTCAGCAGAAGAAGAAAAGACTTGAACGTGTTCTCGTTGACGTGCAGGTAAAGAGTCCTTCGAAGCTGCGTCAGGTGGGCGTGTTCCTGGACGTGGACGAGGGTCAGGTGACCTTCTTCAACGTGAAGTCGGGCTCAGAGATCTACAGCTTCACCGGATCCTCCGAGTTCACCGAGAGGATGTTTCCTCTGCTGGGAACCGGAGACAAGGAGGTCCCTCTGGTCCTCATGACCTCACAGCACCAGCTGGCCTGAGTCCCCCCCCCCCCCCCCAACCCTTGTTCCCCATAGGTCTAAATATATTTACTTTTTACCAGTTTATTGTTACAAAAAGTGGGTTTTATATTTTCATGACGGATCAAAGACTAAGATGTTAATAACAAATTAAATGAAAACATGGAATAAATATGCAAATAAGCAGAGTTGATTGTTTAATTCTTATACATGTTTGAAAATAAAACAAAAAAGTATAGTCTACTTTTTTGTCACCTGTAATGAGTTGACTCCGCCCCCTCACCTGTCAGCCAATGGTGATGATCCTCTGAAGACACCTGTGTGTTTGTGCGTTTGTACATTTGATCAAAGCTGCCTCTTTAGCCCACCCCCCGATATTTTTCTTAAAAATTCCGAATGGTTTGCATCCCCATACTAAATACAGAATATCTCCTCAACCACAAGGGCTATTTGAATAATTAATTTAATAATAAATAAAGGTATAATATGCAGAAAACACTCGTGAGACCAGTTAAGAGGTTCATATAGCAGCATATGTGCTACTGGTTTATTGGTTGATGATAGAACACAGGAAAGAAAACAAATATTTCTGGAAAGAAAATGACTTCCAGGATGTATTTCCTCTTTTTAATTATGCATATCATCGTTTTTTTTTTTTCTACTATAAAATATCACTGTGTTAACAGTATCTCTGCAAAGTTTGACTTTAGTAATTCATTTAGTGCAGATTCCCGTGAACCGTAGTTTTAGGTCAGCTGAAAGCAAAAATGCCCTAACTTTTTTCCTGGACCTTGAACGCCTCTGGTTCCACAACAGAGGGGCTCTGCTCAAGCAGATGCACCAAAACATACCAAGCAAGCATCGTTTCATCCATAAGTAAGTCATGTTTCAGTGTTTTGGCTGGAATGTGGTTGATATCTTGCTGAGGCTTTGTCTGACAAGGGAGCTAGCGATATGATCATTTATATTTCCATAAATTGGGGAGCTCTCTCGAGTCATATTTACGGTTTGTTAATATTCATGGTTGAATGTTATAAACATGTAAAATGGACTTATGTTCTTGTAAGGCCAGGCTTTTTTGCTACGTCACATCATTGGCTTTGGTATCGATTCATGGGAGTACGAGGACTTGGAGAGTGAGGAAGACCTCCTGATGAAGAATTCAGCCCCAGTCTGCTGGGGCTCATATTAAAGATGAACATCACAAATGAAGCCGACTCCTTTTCATGAAGCGTTTGCCTTTGATCTGATGTGAGGTCCTGTGTACAGATTGTTTGTGATTCTGGGCTGTACAAAATAAACTGAATTGAAGGAGCTGGTGTCAGGGTCTGTAGGTCATTAATTGTATTTATTATTAATCTTTATGACTTTAAATGTCTCGGTCTATTAGTGATTTTGTGAAATTGTCTAAACGAACTTGATGAAAAACAAATCACAACGTTACAATCATTCAAGTTTATATTTTATTTAACATAAATCATATTGCAGTCAATGTGAACAGCTGGGGTTTCAATATACACAATAGAATCGTAACATGTTAAGCCCCTCCCCCTGTGACCCCACCCACAACGTACCCCAATGAAAATCAAAAGCCCCCCTCATAAACCCCGCCCATCCGCCCCTTTAAACACAATGACCCACAGCCCCGCCCACTTGCTGCCCCGCCCATTTAAACAATGCCCTGCCCACTTGAAGCTCCGCCCCTTGACACCCCACACCCTGGCGCTCAGTGTTTACGTTTGTGATTTAGCAGCAAATTCCAAACACTCCATCTCCGTTCTAATTCGCCCGTCAGCGTCATGTGACCAAACAACAAACCCCTCCCCCTTCAGCTATGAGGTCTTTAGGAACTATTTAAGGCTTCCACTGAGGGTCCGCCCACCCGACTCTGAGGCTCCTCCCTCCCGCGCTGACATCACGATACTTTCAGCAGTCGATTCGTTGAAAAATATGTTTCAGTCTAACTTTAAGGAACTTTTTAAGGCGTGCCTGAATGTTGCGATCTCACAAGCCCCTCCCACTGCAACTCACAAGCCCCTCCCACTGATGCCATATCTACAGCTGAGTTTCCGCCACTTGAAAACAGTTCACGTCTTTCCAGAAGGGAACTTCATAAGGCTCATCTGCTCTCGTAATTCGAGGCCCCTCCCACTTTCACCAGAGGCTCCTCCCCCTGTGTGGCGGTGCTGCTCCTTCAGGAGGCGCCCCCGGTGGACGGCGTGGGGAGTTTGGAGTTTGCTGATGCATAACGAGCGATTAACTGGCAGCGTGACGGAGGGGGCGTGTCCTCCTGACCACCTGTCAAGGAGGGGGCGTGTCCTCCTGACCACCTGTCAAGGAGGGGGCGTGTCCTCCTGACCACCTGTCAAGGAGGGGGCGTGTCCTCCTGACCACCTGTCAGGAGGGGGCGTGTCCTTCTGACCACCTGTTGGATGCAGGTGTCTTCGCCACACAAAATAAAAATAAAAGAAAATCATGTCATCATCATCATCATCATCATCATCCCCCCACCCCTCCCCCCCTCGGCCGCCGTCAGCCGATTCTTTGAGTCCAGTTCTGGTGTGTCGTGTGTCGGCGTCCCCGGTGGCGTGTAAACGGTTTCATGTTGCCTTGTAAGTAAAACAGAGAAATAAGGGGGAGGAGGAAGAGGAGGGGGAAGAGGAGGGGGGGGTGGAGTTTCTTCTTCTTTTGTTTTAAAACAGAAAAGCGTCTTCTGGCGTGCTGCTTTCTGTCGCTGCAGCTCCTGCTTCTGCCAACGAGCAGGACGGGGGTGGGGGAGGAGTCACGGGAAAGGGGGGGGAGTGAGGAGAAGGGGGGAGGAGTCACGGGAGGGGAGGGGAGGGGAGGGGGGAGGAGTCACGGGACCGGTTACTTCAGACACCTCTCAAAGTAGGTGGCGCCCACGTAGCCGCCCCTCAGAGAGCGATGGACGTTCTGCTCAAAGAGCCGCCGGTTCGTCTGCAGGACTTCTGCTGCGTCCTTGTTCAGGGGGTCCTCTGGGTTAGGCTCCTGGGAGGGGAGGGGGGGGGAGGGGGGGGGGAGGGGGGGGATTAAGTGACAGCATTAGTTCCTGAAAATAACTTGTCATCTCCGGTGGCGCTACAGAACAATATGATACACTTGAGCCTATAGGGGGAGTTTAGTACTGAAGTAGTGAGTATAAGTACTTAGCTCTAAGAGTGAAAGCAGTGGAAGTGAACTCACCAGGAATAGATACTGTAGACCGTAGATGATGGAGTTTATTGTCAACACCGGCTTCCAGTCCTCTCTGTGGAGAACAACAACAACAACAACAACAACACGGTTCATCAACAGATTCAAGATGGATTCAAGATGGATTTAAGGTGGATTTAAGGTGGACAGACCTTAAGATATTTAGGCAGACGTTCCCCTCCAGGTCGATGTTGGGGTGATACACCATCGTCTCACACTTGACCTTGGGGGGGTCGTGGGGGTAACCCTGTCCTACCTGGAGCACACAGACGTTATAACACAGATACTAAACATCCACAACGCAGTTCATTCAAAAGGAGTATTTTTAAAGGATCGCAAATAAAATAATAATAGTGTCTCAGCTTCATTTATTCATGCCGAGTTAGTATTATATTTCACTGAATGTACTTAGTAGTACAAATACACATGAAGAGTGAGAGAGAGAGACAGAGGCTGCAGTGGAATATCCTTTTTGGTGAGGAACCTTCCTAACAGTGAAATGACCTGAAGTACCTCAGAGCCGCCATGATAAGTGCCGGTCAAATTCTCTAAACGCAAAGGAAAGGAGCTTCATGCTTCCTAACTTAGCTCCTTTAGCATAGGAGCCACTGGAACTGCCTTTACGAAAGGAAAGGGGAGATAATGGCGACCCATAATTCCTTGCGGCGGCAACATTTAAAGTGACGTATCATTCGGCCGTTCACGAGAACAAATGATCATGAAGACAAACACAGATCATGTAAATAATCATTAGCATAAACTTGGAAATACTTTCAATAATCTGTTAAACCTGCTGGAAAACTATGAATGTTACGTTGCTGAAAACTGCTGTAAAGTGATGAAACTGCTGTAAAGTGATCAAACTGCTGTAAAGTGATCAAACTGCTGTATTGATATTCTCTCTGGTGTTGTCCTGCAGCTTCAGCCTCATTCTTTTATTTGACTTCAGCTACAGAAGCTTTGATGAAAGAGTTAAACTGGACGAGCTCTTCAGTCTGACTCATGTTTCTGATTATCATCTTCTGAATCAACTATTTTGTCACATTACAATAAAACATATCAAGTCAACACAAGTTGTGTGATGTTTCATAAACTGTTGTCTGCATATTCTTATGATCAGATTATAATCTGCATATAAACCATAACAACATAAAGGGATATGAGACATATTTAGTGTGAGAACGTATTTAATTCAGCATGTTTGAAACTGAACAGAGAGACAGTTTAGTAGCTTTGTTCTCTGTGAAAAATACCTAAGTTTCACTTTCATATTCCTTCTTTCATTTCTATTCCAACCTCGTTAATAAAGTAAACCGCTGCAGACTGACGTCACTAACGTCGCCTGCCGTCACGTCATAACTACGTCGTTAGTGAAAGTAGAGTCGGATCCTCTAAACTCTGCGGTTGTCTTTTCCGAACTCAAGGAGAAGTGCTTAGGTTAGACGTTAGGAGGTACTTTGTTGACTATTCGACTGCAGCCAGAGAGACACAGAGGGAGTGACAGAGAGAGAGAGACATAGACACACACAGAGAGAGCTCACCTTAAAGCTGAAGACAAATTTCCCTCCTTTGTAAAAGCCCTGAGAGACAAACACACACATTAAGTCCAACATTTGATCTCTTCTAGAACACACACACACACACACACACACACACACACACACACACACACACACACACCTCGTCTGGGGAGATGATGAGTCTGAAGGTCAGCAGGTCGTCGTCGTCGGGGAAGTTGATCTCACACGTTTTGGGCAGATTCAACTCATTGATGTCTGAAACACAACAAGTACTGTATTATATATACATACATATAAATACACACAGTATATTTATACATGATATACTCAATAGTTACCTCTGAGATGAAGTACTGTTAAAAGTACTATATGTACCTCTAAGATGTACTGAAGGAGGAGTAGGAAGTACTCAAGACCAAGTACTTCAGGGTGTACTAGAGTGCAATACTTTATAAAAGGTACTCAGGTGTGTACCATAGAGTGCATTACTTTAAAAAGGTACTCAGGTGTGTACTAGAGTGCAGTACTTTATAACAGGTACTCGGGTACTTCCCGCCTCAGTAACGCAGTACCGGTCAGGACGGCATGACGTCATCACAGATTGTTATTCTGGGAAACTGAGAGCTGACACAGCAGCTAGCTCAGTGAAGCTAACTGATAGCTCAGTGAAGCTAACTGATAGCTCAGTGAAGCTAACTGATAGCTTACAGCTGCCCCACAGAGAATGTGTTCCGGCTCAAGATGTTGTATAAATATGATAATGATAATGACAATAACAATAACAACAACAGGCTAACGCTAGCCTGTTAGCTTGAAGCTTGTTTTTAAATGTAGCCCAAGCTAACAGGTAGCATACTAGCTGCTAGCCTGTACCCGCTGGTACTCCCTTGTACTCGTGTACTCATGTACTCGTGTACCCTGTAGGGTCCGGGTTCCCCTGTGCCGGTCCCTAGCGGACCGGGCGGCTCGGGTCCTGGTCCCCCTACCTTTCTGTATCCGCAGCTGGGCCGCGCTGGCCTTCTTGCCCCCGGACCCGGTCCTGTTCCCTCCCGCAGACTCCTCGTCCTTCTTCTGCTGCTTCAGGGAAAAGAGCTTAATCATCTTCGCTCGTCGGGTCGGTGGAGCCGCGCCTCTGCGTCCCGTCGGGTGAGGAGGTCTGTCGGTGCCGAGAGGTTCGCGGGGAGTCGGTTCAGTCCGAACGGTCCGGCACCGGGATGCTGATGAAGCCGGTGCGTCTCAAGGAGTTCCTGTGAGGGACGAGCTAGCCGAGCTAGCTTAGCCTGTTAGCTGGGGGGGGGGGGGGGGGGGGGGACTGAAGTACTTTTTATATACAGAAATATATATATATATATATATATATATACAGCATATATAAAGAATATATATAATATACAGAATATATTCAGAATATACTATATCTTCTGAATGTACTCTGTATATACAGAACATACATGAATATAGTGTATATTCTGAATATACTATTTATACTGTACACTTGCATAATGTGCATATCCTGTTTCATTATATATTTATATATGTATTGGTACTGTATTCATCACATTAACGATAAACTGGAATGTTAGTACTTCTTTTAGACTATTTATACTGCGAGTACGTCTAATGAGAGTCAGATTCAGCTGCATAGCAAACTGAGCTCGCAGTAGACCACAAAAACACTTAATAACAAATCAATCACTTTAATTACTTTCAACTGGTGCAATATAAATAGTTTTAAATACTTGTTATACTTTGTATTCCGTCTGAATACATAATATTGCTATTGCTATTGTGGATTATTTACTGTTTTTACTGTTTATGTATATTACTCTTGCTGCTGTAATCCTGCAATTTCCCCACTGCGGGGCTAATAAAGGAGTATCTTATTTTATCTTATTCTTAGTAACCTGTGTGTACTCAAACCTCAATAATTAATAATAATAATAATAATAATAAATCATATGTCCCCTAAAATATTCTTTACGTGCATCACAATTGCATTCTTACCAATTAATCGTTTTTATTTTTATTTGTATTGTGTAAAATGCGTCTCAATAAAAAGTAAAAAACCGAAACAAACAAAACTACAAATCCCACAATGCCTCACTGCGTCTCCACGCAGTTCCGCAATGACGCCATGACGCAATGACGTAGCGTGTGCGTGCTCACGCTGCCGTCTTGTATTTACAACGTTTCTTTATTTATTTGATTTCCGTCTCTGGGGCCAAACGTGCCGCGCGCTATCCGGAGTCACCTGTATGATGTAATCAATGCAGCGGGTTCAACATGGCACGGGACGCCGCGCGACGCACAACACGCAGCCCAAATCACGCACAACACCGCAGCCGGGGCGCCGCACAATAGCCACGGAGAACAATAGCCCGCGCGCTGCTCTTTATTCACAATATCTGATCACTTCTAATGCGGTGATCAATGGGGTCTAGTTTCCCGCGGAGGGTTATAACCGCGTGTCGCTCTAAAGAAAACACTCCGCTCCGGTTAAAATGAGCCGTTTGAGGTGTTTTAAAGCCCCCCGGGAGCCGCAGGAGAAGAACACGTTGTAACGGGAGAGGGGACCGACTCCACTGCGCCCTTCACTTGATCCATATCGATCCGGTTTGTGGAGCCTTCAGACCCCGCAACGGGTCCGCGAGAGGCCCGGGAGCGAGCACCGCGAGCACCGTGGAGCTTCAGCGATGGGACGCGTGTGAAGCAGCCGGGGGAGCGGAGCCGCAGCCCGGCTGGAGCAGCGAGGGAGCTAACGGAGGGCTAACGGGGGGCTGAGAGCGTTTCTGATGAGCGACCACGGAGCATGCGACCTGATACCGAGAGGTGAGTGTGCAGCAGCAGCCATGTTGCTTTATTCACCTCCGGCTGGTTTGTTTGTAGCGAGGCGGAGATAATGAAAGAGGAAGCGGAGCCAGCTAGCTGCTGCTAGCCGAACACGGGTCACAGTGCGGGGGGATGGGGCGCTGGGTCCGCTCCCCGCTCTGCCCGCTCCGCTGCCCCGGCTCACCGACACCTTTCCCAGGTGTCCAGGTGTGGAGCGGACCTTACTCGCGCTGCCTGACCGCAGGTGGCTGTGACGTGCTACCTGTTAGCCGCTAGCAGCTAAGTGGTGCCAGATGCTAACTTCTGTTAGCTTCTGGAGAACAACATGCTCACATGCAGGGAGACAAGTCTGCAATAACATGTTTACTATAATAAGAATATACAATTAAATCAACAGTGAAACACAAACAGCAAATACTCAATAACACGAATAAATATCACATGTCCAACAAGGAGGAAGTAGACAGCTATAAGGTCTTACCTATGTTCTTTAACCTCAATATTCACCTCAATGTGTATCGTATATAAACATCAATAATCACCTCAATGTGTATCGTATAGAAACATCAATATTCACCTCAATGTGTATCGTATATAAACATCAATAATCACCTCAATGTGTATCATATATAAACATCAATATTCACCTCAATAATCACCTGTGTATCGTATAGAAACATCAATATTCACCTCAATGTGTATCATATATAAACATCAATAATCACCTCAATGTGTATCGTATAGAAACATCAATAATCACCTGTGTATCGTATAGAAACATCAATAATCACCTCAATGTGTATCGTATAGAAACATTTAATCCTTCTTACTTCGCTCCTTTAGCATAGAAAACACTAGAACTGCCTTTATGAAAGGAAAGCTTTTTGCCGCTACTGAGGGAATCCTTTTTCTTTTTAGAAAGTTTAGAAATTAAAATCTGCTTAAATTCAGCAGGAAAGCAAGAAAACAATAACACACAAACATAATCAGGGAGGACATGCGTTTCTGGTCAAACGTAATTGAGAATGCGTTTTAGTTCTGGGGGAACGTCATTTTTAGGAGGCAGGGTTGAGGATAGTAGGTGGTACCACGATGAAGGTGGAAGATAGTATCCATGGTAAAGGTGATACCACAGTGTAAATGGTACCACAATAAAGGTGGTACCTCGGTGAAGATGGTACCACAGTAAAGATCACGGATCACTAACTGGCAGACCGTGATCCGGACCCAAACGCCGTTGTCTCTGGACCTATGACCGATCGATCGATAATTGAAAATTATTAAATGTTGACAGAGCGCTTATATTTAACCAGCGCAGCTTTTTCCAGCCTTTACGGCCCAGGAAACACACCGACCAATCACACGCGTGGAAATCGCATCATGTGATGCTTCTCGGCCAATCAAATATGCGTATTCGAATAAGCGTCGCGGCTTGAGTGAGAGACGGAAGAGACTGGACGAGAGGCCAGTCGGCCATCTTTATTTTGAAATCCCGGTTCTTGAATAACAGTTTGATTGGTGTCCGACGTAGAAATGGAGGATGAGAGTCTTCTTGGCATTAACTCTTCTGTATGCGTTGTTCTTCCCGTGTGTCTCCAGCTGACTTGTTCGGGGATGTCGGGCAGTAAGGCGCTGGGCGGGGGTACTGGCGGGGGTGCGAGGCGACGGCGGACGCGGTGCCGGCGCTGCCAGGCCTGCAAGAGGACGGAGTGTGGAGAGTGTCACTTCTGTAAGGACATGAAGAAGTTCGGAGGACCCGGCCGGATGAAGCAGTCCTGCCTCCAGAGACAGTGCACGGCGGTGAGACACACACACACACACGCATACGTGTCTAACCTACCCGTCTGTCTCTACCTGTCTGACCCACCTGTCTGTCTCTACCCGTCCCCCAGCCCGTCTTGCCCCACACGGCGGTGTGCTTTGCGTGCGGTGAGGCCGGTAAGGAGGACACGGTGGACTCTGAGGAGGAGAAGTTCAGCCTCTCTCTGATGGAGTGCACCATCTGTAACGAGATCATCCACCCGAGCTGCCTGAAGGTCAGTGACGCCGCTGAAGATATAGATATATTACTGACGTGTTATCATTGTTGTTATTTGCATCAATAACGTGTGTTTGTGTCATCAGATGGGGAAAGCTGAAGGAATCATCAACGACGAGATCCCAAACTGCTGGGAGTGTCCAAAGTGCCACAAGGAGGGCAAAACCAGTAAGGTGAGAGTCGGACCAGTTCATGTCTGCTGACGGGAGGGGGAGGACCTCTTCCTGGTGTCTGGTGGGCTGCCGTGTTGGTATTCATCGATCAAATCAATTATGATGTTGGTTCAGTCTGAATTCATTCACAACTTTAAAAATGTTTTCTGAATAGCGTTTGGCTCAGTTAGTGCTAAGCTAACACTGTAGCGGCTCCATCAGAATAACGTCATTGAGGCGTAAATACCTTATGCTATTGTTTGTGGCGGCCTGTGGCGGCCTGTGACGGCTTGTAGCGGCCAGTGACGGCTTGTAGCGGCCAGTGACGGCTTGTAGCGGCCAGTGACGGCTTGTAGCGGCCAGTGACGGCTTGTAGCGGCCAGTGACGGCCAGTAGCGGCCAGTGACGGCTTGTAGCGGCCAGTGACGGCCAGTAGCGGCCAGTGACGGCCAGTAGCGGCCAGTGACGGCTTGTAGCGGCCAGTGACGGCTTGTAGCGGCCAGTGACGGCCAGTAGCGGCCAGTGGCGGCCAGTGGCGGCCTGTGACGGCCAGTAATGTCCAGTGGCGGCCAGTGGCGGCCTGTGGCGGCCTGTAGCGGCCAGTGACGGCCTGTAGCGGCCAGTGACGGCCAGTGGCGGCTTGTAGCGGTCTGTATTGACGCTGCCTCGTGTTTGTTCCAGGACCAGGCGGACGGCTTGGGGAAGCGGCGGCTGGACCACGGGGAAGTCGGCCGCTGGAAGCTCACAGACGAGCCGCCCCCGAAGAAGAAAGCCCCTCCCTCCCTGGAGGAGGGCGGGCACAAGAGGAAGAAGGAGAAGGAGCTGCCTCAGGACAGCGGGCCCAAGAAGAAGGTGGAGTGTTAACCCGTCACAGAGCAGATAACTAGCGCCGCAATCATGCAGCTCAATAATAGTCTGTCTCTTCTTCCTGTCTCTCTCTCAGATGAAGGGCGCCCATGAAAAACGCCTCAAAAAGGCACGACGAATTTATTTGTATTATATATATATATTATTGTGGTTATTATTAATCATATGATTAACGTTATTATTAATAAATACAGAATTATTATTACTACTATTGGTGGCGGTTATAATATTATTAGTATTATTCAGATATGTCATTATTTTTCATTTGATTAATAAATAAATAAGACTAAGTCCTGATTTTCCTGTTTCCTTCTCCGGCAGAAACCCAAACCGGAGGCGTTGGAGTCTAACGGTCCCACCTCCTCGGGCGGAGGAGGAGCAGGAGGCCTGCAGGGCTCCTCCTCGTCCTCGTCGCAGCCCGGTGGGGCGTCGGGCGGGGGTCCGTCCAGCGCGGACCAGCGCTCCCACCACCGAGAGAAGCTGGAGCGCTTCAAGAGGATGTGTCTGCTGGAGCGCCGGCCCGAGTCGTCGTCCTCCTCCTCTTCCAGCTCCGAGTCCGACTCCGAGTCCGACTCCGACGACTCCCTCGGCGGGGAGCAGGCGGGAGGAGGGGGCTCCTCGCCCTCTTCCTCCTCCCCTGCCCCGCCTCCTCCCGCCGTCTACGGCGGCGGCGGCGGGCGGGGGGCGGACCGAGAGAGGAGTCGCAACGAGCGGGAGAGGGAGCGGCGACTGGCAGAGCTGGGCTTCAGCGCCAGCGAGGAGTCGGAGGGGGAGGGGGGCAGGGGGGAGGAGCCTCAGGAGGAGGAGGCGGGGGAGAAGGCTCGACGAAGAGGGGGGGGAGGCGAGGCGGGGCCGCCTCCGCGAGGACGTAAAGGAGGACTGTTGGATGCAGAGGAGGAGGACACGCCCCCCTCTGACAGGACCAGGAAGAGCTCCGCCTCCCTGCCCCCGCCCTCGCCCCTCTCCTCCAATCAGATGCCTCCGTCCTCGCAGCACGACGGCTTCACGGGGAAGCAGCGCAGCAACGGGCAGGAGGCGCGCAACGGGCGGACACGAGGGGGCGCGGGGGGCGGGAGGGAGGGCGGGGAGAAGGAGAACGCGAGCGGCGTTCTGACCAATCACAGACACGGCAGCGGCGGCGGAGGGGGGGGCGGGGCCAAAGGCAGCGGGAGCCGGGGCAACAAGATCCGCAGCAACAGCAAGAACCAGACGTCCAGAAACAGCACCTCCTCCAACGGGGGAGGGGGAGGGGGGGGAGGAGGAGGAGGGGCGGGGGCGGGCGGCCTGGCGATGGCGGCGTCCCCCGGCTCGCAGCCGTCCCGCCTCGCCCCGCGCTCCCAGATGATGAAGCGCAGCCCCCCCGCCGTGCCCTCGCCGCCCCGGCCCGTGCAGATGGAGAGGCACCTGGTGCGCCCGCCCCCCACCTGCCCCGAGCCCAGCTGCCTGCCGCTGGACTCTGGCTCCGCCCACATCATGACGCGGGACGTGTGGCTCCGAGTCTTCACCCACCTGAGCCAGAGGGAGCTGTGCGTCTGCATGAGGGTGTGTCGCACCTGGAGCCGCTGGTGAGTGACCCCCCCACGGTGACCCCCACGGTGACCCCCCACCACCCAGATCACATGACGGTCTCCTCTCTTTTCTTCTTCAGGTGTTGTGATAAACGGTTGTGGAATCAGATCGACCTGAGCCGGCAGCGCTCCATCACCCCCCCCATGCTGAGTGGTATCATCCGCCGGCAGCCCGTCTCCCTGAACCTGGGCTGTACCAACATCTCCAAGAAACAGTTAATGTGGCTCATCAACCGCCTACCAGGTGACGGCAGCACTTCCTGTTTACCTGTTTGAGCCGTTCATGAACTAAACTGAGAGAGGGCAGGTAGAGAGCGCCGGCTAAAAAGAGGAAGGGCGCTCTATTCCCCCTGGTCTCACCTGATTCCCTCTCGTCTCACCTGATTCCCTCTCGTCTCACTTGATTCCCTCTCGTCTCACCTCGTCTCACCTGATTCCCTCTCGTCTCACCTGATTCCCTCTCGTCTCACCTGATTCCCTCTCGTCTCACCTGATTCCCTCTCGTCTCACCTGATTCCCTCTCGTCTCACCTGATTCCCTCTCGTCTCACCTGATTCCCTCTCGTCTCACCTGATTCCCTCTCGTCTCACCTGATTCCCTCTCGTCTCACTTGATTCCCTCTCGTCTCACCTGATTCCCTCTCGTCTCACCTGATTCCCTCTCGTCTCACTTGATTCCCTCTCGTCTCACTTGATTCCCTCTCGTCTCACTTGATTCCCTCTCGTCTCACTTGATTCCCTCTTGTCTCACCTGATTCCCTCTCGTCTCACCTGATTCCCTCTCGTCTCACTTGATTCCCTCTCGTCTCACTTGATTCCCTCTCGTCTCACTTGATTCCCTCTCGTCTCACTTGATTCCCTCTTGTCTCACCTGATTCCCTCTCGTCTCACCTGGTCTCACCTGATTCCCTCTCGTCTCACTTGATTCCCTCTCGTCTCACTTGATTCCCTCTCGTCTCACTTGATTCCCTCTCGTCTCACCTGATTCCCTCTCGTCTCACCTGATTCCCTCTCGTCTCACTTGATTCCCTCTCGTCTCACTTGATTCCCTCTCGTCTCACTTGATTCCCTCTCGTCTCACTTGATTCCCTCTCGTCTCACTTGATTCCCTCTCGTCTCACCTGATTCCCTCTCGTCTCACCTGATTCCCTCTCGTCTCACCTGATTCCCTCTCGTCTCACCTGATTCCCTCTCGTCTCACTTGATTCCCTCTCGTCTCACTTGATTCCCTCTCGTCTCACTTGATTCCCTCTCGTCTCACCTGATTCCCTCTCGTCTCACCTGATTCCCTCTCGTCTCACTTGATTCCCTCTCGTCTCACTTGATTCCCTCTCGTCTCACTTGATTCCCTCTCGTCTCACTTGATTCCCTCTCGTCTCACTTGATTCCCTCTCGTCTCACTTGATTCCCTCTCGTCTCACCTGATTCCCTCTCGTCTCACTTGATTCCCTCTCGTCTCACTTGATTCCCTCTCGTCTCACTTGATTCCCTCTCGTCTCACCTGATTCCCTCTCGTCTCACCTGATTCCCTCTCGTCTCACCTGATTCCCTCTCGTCTCACTTGATTCCCTCTCGTCTCACCTGATTCCCTCTCGTCTCACCTGATTCCCTCTCGTCTCACCTGATTCCCTCTCGTCTCACCTGATTCCCTCTCGTCTCACCTGATTCCCTCTCGTCTCACCTGATTCCTCCTCGTCTCACCTGTCCCCAGGTCTGCTGGAGCTGAATGTCTCTGGGTGTCCGTGGCCGGCGGTCTCCGCTCTGTGTCAGGCGGTCTGTCCCTGTCTGAAGCTGCTGGACCTCAGCAGAGTGGAGGACCTCAAAGATTCCCACCTGAGAGAGCTGCTGGCCCCCCCACCTGACACCAGGACAGGTGAGACACACACACACACACACACACACACACACACACACACACACACACACACACACACACACACACAGCAGATAATTAGTCGGCATCGGTCCGGTTCACGAACTTGTCTCTGATTGGTCGCTCAGCTCACGGGGAGACCAGAGTGGGGCGTTTCCAGAACGTGACGGAGCTCCGATTGGCCGGTTTGGACCTGACGGACACGTCGTCCCGCCTGCTGGCGCGCTACGTGCCTCACCTGAGCAGGTTGGACCTGAGCCAGTGCGGGAACATCAGCGACCAGACGGTGCACACGCTCACCTCCTCCATCTCGCCGCTGAGGGACAGCCTCACCCACATCAACCTGGCAGGTGGGTCCCCGTCCGTCCCGCCCGTCTCACCCTCCCGCCTGCCCGTCTGTCTTGCGGGCCGTGTGAAGGTGACGGATCAGTGTGTGTCTGCTGCCTGTCTCACCCTCCTGCCTGTCTGTCTTGCAGGCTGTGTGAAGGTGACGGATCAGTGTGTCTCTCTGCTGCGTCGCTGCCTCTCCCTGCAGACGGTGGACCTTCGCTGCTGCTCCCTCCTCTCGGGTGAGACGGGTCAGCTGCTCTCCTTCCCTCCACACGCCGCCGCCTCCTCTTCCTCCTCCTCCTCCTCTTCCTCTGCTACCACCACGGCCGCTGCTGCTTCGTCCTCGTCCTCCTCGTCCTCGTCCTCCTCCTCCTGTCCTCCTGAAGACAGAACGCTGCTAAAGAACAGTTAAAGTCCTCCTCGTCTTATGTGACACTGCAGCCATTGGCCGAGACGGCCCATAAGCCCCGCCTCCTCCTCGTTACACTACAGACAGACAGACAGGCAGGAGGAGGAGGAGGAGGCGGCACCTCCTGGAGGAGGAGGGTATTCTGGGAAAGTTGTTGGTAATAGTAAAAAAAAAAATAGAAACCCTGAGCATGTACATATTTGTTCTCTGTACAATTTTGGGTGTGTGTATATACGTGTAGTTTACTGTAAATGACCTTTGACCCCAACACTCCTTCCCTCCTTTGACCAATCATCATGCCAGTCATCCACCTGACACACACACACACACACACACACACACACACACACACACACACACACACACACACACACACACACACACACACACACATATCCCTGGTTGTCCTTCCCTCTTCATCCTCTTCATCCTCTTCATCCTGCCTGTGATCAGGTTCTTTTGGGAAGTTATTGATCGTGTTTTCTCAGGAGTTTGTTCTTAATTTATTTTGTGCCTCCAGAACTCACATTCCCGCTCGTCTTCCTCCTGATGAAGACGTTCAGACGACGTCTGAGTTGAATCTGTTGTTTCTGCTGAGATGGAATAAAAGTAAACGCCCGACGAGATATTAGTGATTAGCTTTGTTCAGACTCACTTTCTTATAATATATAAGAGTGAAGACTTTAGTTTAATATCTCACACGTCTGACTTTATTTTTATTCCATCTTTTCCTCCGTTTGGTTTTTGGGCTAAATGGGCTTCTGTAGTTTTCTGAGGGTGAGAAACTTTTCACAAATGTATTCACCCACCAACGGATTCATGTTTGTCTTTACATGTGAACTGGCTGTCGATCATGTGATCAGGCGGTGGCACTGAGGGGGCGTGTTCATCCCACTGCGGGGGCGTGTCCACAGCACTGAGGGGCGTGTCCATGTTCCCAGAGATCTGTCACATGTGACCCAGTTTAAAATCCATCTCTGACACTGTTCATATCAAGAACAAAGGATTGTGGGAACATGGGGATGACCCCCACTGGGGGGGATTATTCTCTATATCATGTTTCATAATGTTGTATTTTTAAATCAATCAGCCAAACACATCGTGGACTACAAACATTTTGTCAGAGTAGATCTGTACTGGCTAGCATGTTGTTAGCATGTTAGCTTCATGTTAGCTGTTGCGTTAGCTCTGCTGCACTTTTCTCCCAAAAACTGAACAAACACGTGAAACAGAATTTAAACTAAGTTGAGTCACTGGCTAGCTAATTATGATTTAGCTCTATTGCTAATTGAATTCAATAAGCTAACTTATTAAAGAGCTACAAGCTGATTAGCTTATTAGTTAGCTTAGAAAACAAGCTCATACTGACTTGCTACATGTTAGCATCATGGTAGCATGTTAGCTAGGTAATGTTATTGTTCAACTCTGCAATATAAAGTAAAACATTATCTAACACGAGCTATCATTATCTAACACGAGCTAGCTCGTTAAGATGTAGTTCTAGTGGTTCAATCACAATTTAAGACCGTTTCGCTGGGGAAACAAGCTAACACCACCTAGCACCACCCGGTATACGTTGTGCTAGCATTGTCTTCATTAGCTAATACTGGCTCGTTACATGTTATCCTCAGAGTAGCACGTTCGCTACTTGGTACCATTTAGCCTCTGAGTAGCATGTTAGCTAGCTAACAGACTAAACAACCATTTGAATAATATTTATTTGTTGCTGGTCAGAAACTGTGAAACAATATTTTGACAAAATGTTTTTTATTAAAGGTGCAGTGGAGGTAAAACAGCTCGCTGGTCGTCCATGAAATAAAAAGTATTAGGTGAATATTAAATTGCCATAAACGCCGTGTTGTGCCATAAACGCACCAGAGTTTAAAAGGTTTGTTTTTATATTTTTTGTATTCCGTTGTGATTTTCTTGTTTGTTTTTTCTTGTAACTTGGGGATCAATGATTCATATCGCAGCTTCAAACTTCACCTAGCAACAAGTGAGGAGATCAAATCTGATTGGACGACAAATCCCCTGACGGCTCTTATCCAATCAGATGCCCAGACACGTCTCACCTCCTCTCTGTACTGACTCTGTCGTCTTCATGGATGTTTTAAAGATGCACTGGATCGCCTTCATCATCACCTTCATCGTCATCATCACCTTTTGCCAAATGTAGTTTTTGTTGTGAAAAGAGGCATTTTATCCTGTTTTTGTTCATGTTTTTATACTTTGTCATGACTCTTCTGTTGTGTTGATAAAAATGAGGAAGACGTTGGAACAAAAAGTTAAAGTCAGAAAAAGAGCAACAAGGCAGCTACGTAGAGAGATACTGTAAGAAGACTAATAAAGAAGCAATGGGTTCCTTTTTACCTGGTGTCCATGAAGTATACAGGTACTAGTACCACAGGCTGGTATTAGTACCACAGGTTATGGAGTAAAGGTAGTATTACCACAGGATAGTATTGGTATCACAGGGTACTGAGTAAAGGTAGTAGTACCACAGGATAGTATTGGTATCACAGAGTACTGAGTAAAGGTAGTACTACCACAGGATAGTATTGGTACCACAGAGTACTGAGTAAAGGTAGTACTACCACAGGATAGTATTGGTACCACAGATTACTGAGTAAAGGTAGTACTACCACAGGATAGTATTGGTACCACAGAGTACTGAGTAAAGGTAGTAGTACCACAGGATAGTATTGGTATCACAGGGTACTGAGTAAAGATAGTATTACCACAGGATAGTATTGATACCACAGATTACTGAGTAAAGGTAGTACTACCACAGGATAGTATTGGTACCACAGAGTACTGAGTAAAGGTAGTAGTACCACAGGATAGTATTGGTATCACAGGGTACTGAGTAAAGATAGTATTACCACAGGATAGTATTGATACCACAGATTACTGAGTAAAGGTAGTATTACCACAGTATAGTATTGGTACCACAGAGTACTGAGTAAAGGTAGTAGTACCACAGGATAGTATTGGTATCACAGGGTACTGAGTAAAGATAGTATTACCACAGGATAGTATTGATACCACAGATTACTGAGTAAAGGTAGTATTACCACAGGATAGTGTTGGTACCACAGAGTACTGAGTAACGGTATTGGTACCACAGGGTAGTATTAGTACTACGGGGTACTAAGTAAAGGTATTAGTACTACGGGGTACTAAGTAAAGGTAGTAGTAACTTTTTATGAACTCTTTATTCAATTCAGTTTATTTTGTAAAGCCCAAAATCACAAATACAAACTCCCCTCAAAGCTTTACAACCTGTACACATAACATCCTGTCCCAGGACCTCACATGGGATCAGGAACAACTCCCCAAATAAAGATAGAGAAAACCCTTTCACAGGGAAAACAGGAAGAAGCCTTCAGGAGAGCAACAGAGGAGGATCCCTCTCCCCGGATGGACAGAAGCAATACATTACATTACATTACATGTCATTTAGCTGACGCTTTTATCCAAAGCGACTTACAATAGTGCATTCAATCATGAGTACAAACTCAGAAAAACAACAATCAATAATCAATAATCAATAAAGTGCAGTTTCTTCGCTAGAGTTAAATTTCGAAAATTACAAAGTGCTATAAATAAGAGACATCAAGTGCTACTAGAGTGCTAGTACAGTGCTACCTTCCTTATTCAAGGTGTAGTCGAAAGAGATGCGTTTTTAGTTTTCGGCGGAAGATGTAGAGACTTTCTGCTGTCCTGATGTCAATGGGGAGCTCATTCCACCATTGAGGAGCCAGGACAGCAAACAGTCGTGACTTTGTTGAGTGTTTAGCTCGTAGTGACGGAGCTACAAGTCGTTTAGCAGAAGCCGAGCGGAGTGCCCGAGCTGGGGTGTACGGTGTTACCATGTCCTGTATATAGATAGGACCCGATCTGTTCGTGGCACAATAGATGCCATGTGACCAGAATGAACAACGTAACAGAGTTACAGCTCATTAACCCGTCCTAACTATAGACCTGAACCAGTCCTAACTATAGACCTGAACCAGTCCTAACTATAGCCCTGAACCCGTCCTAACTATAGCCCTGAACCCGTCCTAACTATAGACCTGAACCAGCCCTAACTATAGACCTGAACCAGTCCTAACTATAGACCTGAACCAGTCCTAACTATAGACCTGAACCCGTCCTAACTATAGACCTGAACCAGCCCTAACTATAGACCTGAACCAGTCCTAACTATAGACCTAAACCCGTCCTAACTATAGACCTGAACCCGTCCTAACTATAGACCTGAACCAGTCCTAACTATAGCCCTGAACCCGTCCTAACTATAGACCTGAACCAGTCCTAACTATAGACCTGAACCAGTCCTAACTATAGACCTGAACCAGTCCTAACTATGAACCTGAACCAGTCCTAACTATAGACATGAACCAGTCCTAACTATAGACCTGAACCAGCCCTAACTATAGACCTGAACCCGTCCTAACTATAGACCTGAACCAGTCCTAACTATAGACCTGAACCAGTCCTAACTATAGCCCTGAACCCGTCCTAACTATAGACCTGAACCAGCCCTAACTATAGACCTGAACCAGTCCTAACTATGAACCTGAACCAGTCCTAACTATAGACATGAACCAGTCCTAACTATAGACCTGAACCAGCCCTAACTATAGACCTGAACCAGTCCTAACTATAGACCTGAACCAGCCCTAACTATAGACCTGAACCAGTCCTAACTATAGACCTAAACCCGTCCTAACTATAGACCTGAACCCGTCCTAACTATAGACCTGAACCAGTCCTAACTATAGCCCTGAACCCGTCCTAACTATAGACCTGAACCAGCCCTAACTATAGACCTGAACCAGCCCTAACTATAGACCTGAACCAGTCCTAACTATAGACCTGAACCAGTCCTAACTATAGACCTGAACCAGTCCTAACTATAGACCTGAACCAGTCCTAACTATAGACCTGAACCCGTCCTAACTATAGCCCTGAACCAGCCCTAACTATAGACCTGAACCAGTCCTAACTATAGACCTGAACCAGCCCTAACTATAGACCTGAACCAGTCCTAACTATAGACCTAAACCCGTCCTAACTATAGACCTGAACCCGTCCTAACTATAGACCTGAACCAGTCCTAACTATAGACCTGAACCAGCCCTAACTATAGACCTGCACCAGTCCTAACTATAGACCTGAACCCGTCCTAACTATAGACCTGAACCCGTCCTAACTATAGACCTGAACCCGTCCTAACTTTAGACCTGAACCAGCCCTAACTATAGACCTGATCCAGCCCTAACTATAGACCTGATCCAGCCCTAACTATAGACCTGAACCAGTCCTAACTATAGACCTGAACCAGTCCTAACTATAGACCTGAACCCGTCCTAACTATAGACCTGAACCAGTCCTAACTATAGACCTGAACCCGTCCTAACTATAGACCTGAACCCGTCCTAACTATAGACCTGATCCAGCCCTAACTATAGACCTGAACCAGCCCTAACTATAGACCTGAACCAGCCCTAACTATAGACCTGAACCAGTCCTAACTATAGACCTGAACCCATCCTAACTATAGACCTGAACCAGTCCTAACTATAGACCTGAACCAGCCCTAACTATAGACCTGAACCAGTCCTAACTATAGACCTGAACCAGTCCTAACTATAGCCCTGAACCCGTCCTAACTATAGCCCTGAACCCGTCCTAACTATAGACCTGAACCAGCCCTAACTATAGACCTGAACCAGTCCTAACTATAGACCTGAACCCGTCCTAACTATAGACCTGAACCCGTCCTAACTATAGACCTGAACCAGCCCTAACTATAAACCTGAACCCGTCCTAACTATAGACCTGAACCCGTCCTAACTATAGACCTGAACCAGCCCTAACTATAGACCTGAACCAGTCCTAACTATAGCCTTGAACCAGCCCTAACTATAGACCTGAACCAGTCCTAACTATAGACCTGAACCCGTCCTAACTATAGACCTGAACCAGTCCTAACTATGGACCTGAACCAGTCCTAACTATAGCCCTGAACCAGCCCTAACTATAGACCTGAACCAGTCCTAACTATACACCTGAACCAGTCCTAACTATAGACCTGAACCCGTCCTAACTATAAACCTGAACCAGTCCTAACTATGAACCTGAACCAGCCCTAACTATAGACCTGAACCCGTCCTAACTATAGACCTGAACCAGCCCTAACTATAAACCTGAACCCGTCCTAACTATAGACCTGAACCCGTCCTAACTATAGACCTGAACCAGCCCTAACTATAGACCTGAACCAGTCCTAACTATAGCCCTGAACCAGCCCTAACTATAGACCTGAACCAGTCCTAACTATAGACCTGAACCAGCCCTAACTATAGACCTGAACCAGTCCTAACTATGGACCTGAACCAGTCCTAACTATAGCCCTGAACCAGCCCTAACTATAGACCTGAACCAGTCCTAACTATAGACCTGAACCGTCCTAACTATAGACCTGAACCCGTCCTAACTATACACCTGAACCAGTCCTAACTATAGACCTGAACCCGCCCTAACTATAAACCTGAACCAGTCCTAACTATAGACCTGAACCAGTCCTAACTATAGACCTGAACCAGTCCTAACTATGAACCTGAACCAGCCCTAACTATAGACCTGAACCAGTCCTAACTATAGACCTGAACCAGTCCTAACTATAGACCTGAACCAGTCCTAACTATGAACCTGAACCAGTCCTAACTATGAACCTGAACCAGCCCTAACTATAGACCTGAACCAGTCCTAACTATAGACCTGAACCCGTCCTAACTATAGACCTGAACCAGTCCTAACTATAGACCTGAACCAGTCCTAACTATAGACCTGAACCAGTCCTAACTATAGACCTGAACCAGTCCTAACTATGAACCTGAACCAGCCCTAACTATAGACCTGAACCAGTCCTAACTATAGACCTGAACCAGTCCTAACTATAGACCTGAACCAGTCCTAACTATGAACCTGAACCAGTCCTAACTATAGACCTGAACCAGTCCTAACTATAGACCTGAACCAGTCCTAACTATGAACCTGAACCAGCCCTAACTATAGACCTGAACCAGTCCTAACTATGAACCTGAACCAGTCCTAACTATAAGATATCAAAGAGGAAAGTCTTAAGTCTACTCTTAAATGAGGTGACTGTCTGTCCCCCGGACTGAAAGTGGAAGCTGATTCCACAGAAGAGGAGCTTGATAACTGAAGAACTCTTTATGGCCTCATTATAAACTTTTTATGAACTCTATAAACACTTTATGAACTCTTTAAAACTATTTATAAAAAGTTTATAAACTTTTTATAAACTCTTTTTATAAACTCTTTTTATAAACTTGTCATAAACTTTTTATAAACTCTTTATACACTGTTTATAAACTCTAAACTCTTTATGAACTCTTTATAAACTTTTTATGAACTTTTTATAAACTCTTTTTTTATCAACTTTATAAACTCTTTACAAACTAAATAATTCCAATAATGAAAAAATTGTCATATTTTTGTCTTTGTCTCTGAATTTTGTGATTTTCTGAATTCAAAACGAACTCTTGGCAGAAAAACAAAAGTTTGGATTTTTGTCGCGCTCCCGTGTGCGCGTGCGAGACGGAGCGCGCAAAAGAGGAGCATACGGGGTCGCGCGGGAGACGGCCGAGAGGAGTGTGCTGCTGCGTTCAGGTGTTCCACGTAATCTCTATACTCAAGCTTTGTCCCGTCATCTCTGGTTGATTTTGAATCTTTATTTAAAACCATAAAAGTACATCTGATCTGGATTGTATTCATAAACACATGAAGCTCCGGCTCGAACAACTACAATACAACATGAATGATTAATATTGATAAATAATCATCTAATGATACATTATACAATAGTGCACTTTTACTGTTACTGATTCTATTTTTACTGAAGGAACATTTTACTGTCACACAGTATTTTACACTATGGTAGTAGTACTTTTACTGTAGGAGAGTACTTCACTGTGGTATTACATAAGTTATATGTATGCAGTATGTTCACGTATGATTTGTCTTGTTTAGTCCAGTTTTACAGATTAAAACACACAAAAGGAAAATAAACAAACATCAAAACAAGGAAATAAAAAGTAAAAGCTAGTAAAAGAAATACTAAAAATAACAATATTATTATGTATATACATATAAACAAGCATATATACACACGTATACGTCCGCATGCACTTACGTTTATATATATAAACCATGAACACGTAACGCACTTGTAGAGATATACAAATAAGCAATACTCGATAGAAACGTCAAACTATTTCCTCTCGTTCACTGCGTCGTGTTAAAACGTCCCACAGCCCCTGAAGGCGGCGCGCCGCCCGACCAGCAGGCAGTGCGCGTGATATCCTTCCGCGGGAGAGAAGCGCGCGGCCTTTCCCTCCCGACGACACAGGATGCGAACGGGCGGCGCTCGGTAACGTTTCCCCGCAACACCCGCGTGAGAAAACACCGAGCGAGCACCGGGGAACTCCCGCATCTCTGACCGCTGACTGAACCCGCCCGGTGGCCGGTAACCCACTGACCCCGCCCGGTGGCCGGTTCCTGGTAACCGACTGCGCTCCGTGAATAAATCTAATCCGCTCGCTGCGCGGCAACGAGACGAGGAGGACGAGAAGAAGAATGGAGCTCATTACGATCCTCGAGAAGACGGTCTCTCCAGGTGAATGTGTACAGATACATGTGATGTGTATTAATACACGCGGGTATATTCATATTCCTGTGTATTTATGTATTTAAATCAGTTCCGGGCTGCTGCTAGCCTGTTAGCTCGTCATGCTAACACGTTGCGGCCTCTATTAGCCGGCAGGTGAGCTAACAGGTAAACAGCTCACCTGAGCTTTCGGGACGGTGTGACGGGTGACAGGCTGACAGGGTGACAGGGGCTCAGAGGAGGCGGGAGGCCCGACAGGACCCTGCAACCGGGAGGAGGAGGAGCAGCAGGAGGGCAGGAGGAGAGCTGCTCCTGCTAGCTGCTAGCCGTTAGCTGTTAGCTCGTATCATTCTGACTACCGGCCGCTCCTCCCGGTTAACGGGACTTCAGAGCCGTGGAGAGGAGAGAAACTTCCCTGGTGATTCTATGAAGGACCCGTCACATATTTAGCCTGGGTTAATGTTGTTTAGACCGGGTTAATGTTCTTTAGACTGGCTACTTATTCGTCCCGGAAGCTACTGTTAGCACGCTAACGAGCACGTTGGAGCCTCGCGCTCCTCAGACTGGGAGCCGGGGTTACCTTCACCGGGAACATCAGGGAGTCAACCGGCAGAAATCCGTTTGTTGTGAACCCAAACCTGTCGGCTAACGTCTCCTCTCCTGTCTCCTCATCCCCTGTCACCTCGTTCCTCCATCATCTCCTGTCTCCTCCATCATCTCCTGTCTCCTCCCTCATCTCCTGTCTCCTCCCTCATCTCCTGTCTCCTCCCTCATCTCCTGTCTCCTCCCTCATCTCCTGTCTCCTCCCTCATCTCCTGTCTCCTCGTTCCTCCCTCATCTCCTGTCGTGTCGTCTCGTCTCCTGTCTCCTCGTTCCTCCCTCGTCTCCTGTCTCCTCATTTTCTCATCTCCTGTCTCCTCCTCGTTCCTCCTCCTTCCCTCATCTCCTCTCCTGTCTCCTACTTGTTCCTTCCTCATCTCCTCTCCTGTCTCCTTCCCATCTCCTCAGATCGGAATGAACTGGAGGCGGCCCAGAAGTTTCTGGAGCAGGCGGCGATAGAGAACCTGGTGAGTGTGAAGCTGCGCATCCTCCAGTACCCACAATGCAACAGGGCGGAACCACCTGGTCACAAATGTGTCTGAAGATTTAAAAATGTGCTCCGACGCTTTTAGAGTGAAGAAGCTTCTTAAACCTCTCAGACTCAGGACACACGCATACTGTATATTATGTACATTATTTATATATAATAATGTACATAATGCGTTGGAGTACTATGTCGTTATGGAGAAGAGCTTTTAGGGAGCGTCCTGTGTCAGAGCACCAGTGTTATGAATGCATAGCGATCAATAACCTGATCAGACTAATAATCTTGTCTCTAATTCACTTATTAATTATCTCGATAAGAGTGACTGCAACATTTCTGCTTTCTTTAATAGAAACTAATATTTAATATTCATAAACTATGACCCTGATGTGTAAAATAATCCGGAGAACATAATTCTAAAATTAGTTTAATTTGACTATTCTGGTTATTGATTTACACAAAACTGATCATGAATTATGATAAATAGATCTGATATTGTGACTTGATTATTATTGACAACCCAGCAACGTGACGTCATTGAGCAGGTAGACGATGATGTCATCGCTGTATACATTTATATTTATACATATAAGTGGAATAAAGACTTTCCAGGAGCTTCAGAATGAAGAGAACAGCATGATGGGACATCTGAGACCTGGAGGGTTAATCGATCTCAATCGATCGATATAGTCATGTGACGTTTCAGTCATTTATATTCATAATAATCTATAATTCATGTGTTCACTCGCACGAGTCATATAAAGCTAGGAAACATCCCATAATGACTTGGTTACAAAGTTCAGTGTTTAGTAATCTGATTACTTGAGGCTCCTTATGGAACAATAGCGCCACCGTTCAGGCAGAGCGCGGTACTGCGGCACAACGCCGCTCGGATCAAAGCGTTCTTCCTCTTTCCCTCCTCCTCATCGTCGTGTGTTCCTGTCCTCAGCCCACGTTCCTGGTGGAGCTGTCCAAGGTGTTGGCCAACCCCGGGAACACCCAGGTGGCCCGGGTCGCAGCCGGTCTGCAGGTGAAGAACTCGCTGACCTCCAAAGACCCCGACGTGAAGACGCAGTACCAGCAGAGATGGCTGGCCATCGACGCCAACGCCCGCCGCGAGATCAAGAACTACGTAAGAACTCACGTCCTCCTCCCTGAACGCCCGGCTCATGTCCTCCTCCCTTAGCTCATGTCCTCCTCCCTTAGCTCACGTCCTCCTCCCTTAGCTCACGTCCTCCTCCCTTAGCTCATGTCCTCCTCCCTTAGCTCATGTCCTCCTCCCTTAGCTCATGTCCTCCTCCCTTAGCTCACGTCCTCCTCCCTTAACGTCCTCTTACTTTAGCTCATGTCCTCCTCCCTTAGCTCATGTCCTCCTCCCTTAGCTCATGTCCTCCTCCCTTAGCTCATGTCCTCCTCCCTTAGCTCACGTCCTCCTCCCTTAACGTCCTCTTACTTTAGCTCACGTCCTCCTCCTTGAACGCCCGGCTCACGTCCTCCTCCCTTAGCGTGCTCCTCCCTTAGCGTCCTCCTCCCTTAACGTCTTTTAGCGTGCTCCTCCCTTAGCGTCCTCCTCCCTTAACGTCTTTTAGCGTCCTCCTCCTTTAGCGTCTTTTAGCGTCCTCCTCCCTTAACGTCTTTTAGCGTCCTCCTCCTTTAGCGTCCTCCTCCCTTAACGTCCTCCTCCCTTAACGTCTTTTAGCGTCCTCCTCCTTTAGCGTCCTCCTCCCTTAACGTCCTCCTCCCTTAACGTCTTTTAGCGTCCTCCTCCTTTAGCGTCCTCCTCCCTTAACGTCCTCCTCCCTTAACGTCTTTTAGCGTTCTCCTCCTTTAACGTCTTTTAGCGTCCTCCTGCCTTAACATCTTTTAGCGTCCTCCTCCTTTAGCGTCTTTTAGCGTCCTCCTCCCTTAACGTCTTTTAGCGTCCTCCTCCTTTAGCGTCCTCCTCCCTTAACGTCCTCCTCCTTTAGCGTGCTCCTCCCTTAGCGTCCTCCTCCCTTAACGTCTTTTAGCGTCCTCCTCCTTTAGCGTCTTTTAGCGTCCTCCTCCCTTAACGTCTTTTAGCGTCCTCCTCCCTTAACGTCCTCCTCCCTTAACGTCTTTTAGCGTCCTCCTCCTTTAGCGTCCTCCTCCCTTAACGTCCTCCTCCCTTAACATCTTTTAGCGTCCTCCTCCTTTAACGTCTTTTAACGTCCTCCTCCCTTAACGTCTTTTAGCGTTCTCCTCCTTTAACGTCCCCCTCCCTTAACATCTTTTAGCGTCCTCCTCCTTTAGCGTCTTTTAGCGTCCTCCTCCCTTAACATCTTTTAGCGTCCTCCTCCTTTAGCGTCTTTTAGCGTCCTCCTCCCTTAACGCCCTCCTCCCTTAGCGTCTTTTAGCGTCCTCCTCCTTTAGCGTCCTCCTCCCTTAACGTCTTTTAGCGTCCTCCTCCTTTAGCGTCCTCCTCCCTTAACGTCCTCCTCCCTTAACGTCTTTTAGCGTCCTCCTCCTTTAGCGTCCTCCTCCCTTAACGTCCTCCTCCCTTAACGTCTTTTAGCGTTCTCCTCCTTTAACGTCTTTTAGCGTCCTCCTGCCTTAACATCTTTTAGCGTCCTCCTCCTTTAGCGTCTTTTAGCGTCCTCCTCCCTTAACGTCCTCCTCCCTTAACGTCTTTTAGCGTCCTCCTCCTTTAACGTCTTTTAGCGTCCTCCTCCTTTAACGTCTTTTAGCGTCCTCCTCCCTTAACGTCTTTTAGCGTTCTCCTCCTTTAACGTCCCCCTCCCTTAACATCTTTTAGCGTCCTCCTCCTTTAGCGTCTTTTAGCGTCCTCCTCCCTTAACGTCCTCCTCCCTTAACGTCTTTTAGCGTCCTCCTCCTTTAACGTCTTTTAGCGTCCTCCTCCTTTAACGTCTTTTAGCGTCCTCCTCCCTTAACGTCTTTTAGCGTTCTCCTCCTTTAACGTCCCCCTCCCTTAACGTCTTTTAGCGTCCTCCTCCTTTAACGTCTTTTAGCGTCCTCCTCCCTTAACATCTTTTAGCGTTCTCCTCCTTTAACGTCCCCCTCCCTTAACATCTTTTAGCGTCCTCCTCCTTTAGCGTCTTTTAGCGTCCTCCTCCCTTAACATCTTTTAGCGTCCTCCTCCTTTAGCGTCTTTTAGCGTCCTCCTCCCTTAACGCCCTCCTCCCTTAGCGTCTTTTAGCGTCCTCCTCCCTTAGCGTCTTTTAGCGTCCTCCTCCTTTAGCGTCCTCCTCCCTTAACGTCTTTTAGCGTCCTCCTCCTTTAGCGTCCTCCTCCCTTAACGTCCTCCTCCCTTAACGTCTTTTAGCGTCCTCCTCCTTTAGCGTCCTCCTCCCTTAACGTCCTCCTCCCTTAACATCTTTTAGCGTCCTCCTCCTTTAACGTCTTTTAACGTCCTCCTCCCTTAACGTCTTTTAGCGTTCTCCTCCTTTAACGTCCCCCTCCCTTAACATCTTTTAGCGTCCTCCTCCTTTAGCGTCTTTTAGCGTCCTCCTCCCTTAACATCTTTTAGCGTCCTCCTCCTTTAGCGTCTTTTAGCGTCCTCCTCCCTTAACGCCCTCCTCCCTTAGCGTCTTTTAGCGTCCTCCTCCTTTAGCGTCCTCCTCCCTTAACGTCTTTTAGCGTCCTCCTCCTTTAACGTCTTTTAGCGTCCTCCTCCTTTAGCGTCCTCCTCCCTTAACGTCCTCCTCCCTTAACGTCTTTTAGCGTCCTCCTCCTTTAGCGTCCTCCTCCCTTAACGTCCTCCTCCCTTAACGTCTTTTAGCGTTCTCCTCCTTTAACGTCTTTTAGCGTCCTCCTGCCTTAACATCTTTTAGCGTCCTCCTCCTTTAGCGTCTTTTAGCGTCCTCCTCCCTTAACGTCCTCCTCCCTTAACGTCTTTTAGCGTCCTCCTCCTTTAACGTCTTTTAGCGTCCTCCTCCTTTAACGTCTTTTAGCGTCCTCCTCCCTTAACGTCTTTTAGCGTTCTCCTCCTTTAACGTCCCCCTCCCTTAACATCTTTTAGCGTCCTCCTCCTTTAGCGTCTTTTAGCGTCCTCCTCCCTTAACATCTTTTAGCGTCCTCCTCCTTTAGCGTCTTTTAGCGTCCTCCTCCCTTAACGCCCTCCTCCCTTAGCGTCTTTTAGCGTCCTCCTCCCTTAGCGTCTTTTAGCGTCCTCCTCCTTTAGCGTCCTCCTCCCTTAACGTCTTTTAGCGTTCTCCTCCTTTAACGTCCCCCTCCCTTAACATCTTTTAGCGTCCTCCTCCTTTAGCGTCTTTTAGCGTCCTCCTCCCTTAACATCTTTTAGCGTCCTCCTCCTTTAGCGTCTTTTAGCGTCCTCCTCCCTTAACGCCCTCCTCCCTTAGCGTCTTTTAGCGTCCTCCTCCCTTAGCGTCTTTTAGCGTCCTCCTCCTTTAGCGTCCTCCTCCCTTAACGTCTTTTAGCGTCCTCCTCCTTTAGCGTCCTCCTCCCTTAACGTCTTTTAGCGTCCTCCTCCCTTAGCGTCTTTTAGCGTCCTCCTCCTTTAGCGTCCTCCTCCCTTAGCGTCTTTTAGCGTCCTCCTCCCTTAGCGTCTTTTAGCGTCCTCCTCCTTTAGCGTCCTCCTCCCTTAGCGTCTTTTAGCGTCCTCCTCCTTTAGCGTCCTCCTCCCTTAGCGTCTTTTAGCGTCCTCCTCCTTTAGCGTCCTCCTCCCTTAGCGTCTTTTAGCGTCCTCCTCCTTTAGCGTCCTCCTCCCTTAGCGTCTTTTAGCGTCCTCCTCCTTTAGCGTCCTCCTCCCTTAGCGTCTTTTAGCGTCCTCCTCCCTTAACGTCTTTTAGCGTCCTCCTCCCTTAACGTCCTCCTCCTTTAGCGTCCTCCTCCCTTAACGTCCTTTAGCGTCTTCCTCCCTTAGCGTCTTTTAGCGTCCTCCTCCTTTAACGTCCTCCTCCCTTAACGTCTTTTAGCGTCCTCCTCCTTGAGCGTCCTCCTCCCTTAACGCCCGGCTCACGTCCTCCTCCCTTAGCGTCTTTTAGCCGCCTCCTCCTTGAGCGTCCTCCTCCTTTAGCGTCCTCCTCCCTTAACGCCCGGCTCACGTCCTCCTCCCTTAACCGTCTCTCTGCTCCCAGGTGCTGCAGACGCTGGGCACAGAGACGTACCGGCCCAGCTCGGCCTCCCAGTGCGTTGCTGGGATCGCCTGTGCAGAGATCCCAGTGAACCAGTGGCCCGAGCTGATCCCCCAACTGGTGGCCAACGTCACCGACCCCTCCAGCACCGAGCACATGAAGGAGTCCACGCTGGAGGCCATCGGATACATCTGCCAGGACATCGTGAGTCACACACACACACACACACACACACACACACACACACACACACACACACACACTCCAGTGTTTCCCCTCTGTTCCGGCTCTCTGAGGCTTTGGGGGAAAAAAAGACGTTAACTTTTCTTTTTTGCCAAGTGGGAAATCTTTCTAAGATGTGCGTTTTAAAAAGGAAACCTCGCGTGAAGAGGACGGGTATCGAACCTGCAACCTCGTGATTACAGGACTAACACTCTGCCACACGAGCCACAATTATAGACGGGACTTGTCATCCGCATAGTTCTGTTTTTAATTGATCTCAATGTAGCCGACACACGACTATTTTTTATATCGTCTTCATAAGAGTTTGATAGTTATAAAAGGTAAAATAGCAATATAATGTCAATAACCACTTTATTCTTGTTCTATAATTTCATAAATACAACAAACTATCGTTTTTGTATAAATATGACTATAAAACTTTATACGCTGTGATATCAAATAGCAGATAAATTATTTTTTTTTGGGTGGGGGAAAAAGGGCAAACTGGTTCCTGACCGCTGGTCCAGGTTTACAGCTTCAGGGGGAACCGACACAACACTAAAGCGGTGGTTCTCAAACGTGTTCTGTCACGCCCACTTTGGAGGAAGATCATGTTCACGCCCAACAAAGTTGTAACAAAATGGTCCATGCTGTCTTTTTATTGCAATAACAAAATGTTTGACTCAATCTTTGCTTTTATAAATAATAGAATAAAGCTAATTTTTTTTTGCTAAACAGAATGAGTGCAGACATGTAAACCGTCAGGTTGTATCAGTAGTAGTGGCTGCAATGAGCTGCTTTCTTCTACAAATCTTTTAAAACGAGGTTCATTTCTGTTTTAAAAGGGAAGAACAGAAAAGACCTCACGGAGATCGGCTTTTGGCAAAATGCCAAGATTCGGCGATTCGCGCAGCCAGCAGCTCATTGGCTCGTTTCTGTTGAACCCAGAGGAGAGAAACTCTGCTTTTCACGAGACATTTTTTGACTTTCGTGTGTGCTGCAACTAACGATTATTTTCATAATCGACTAATCTAATGACTATTTCCCATTAAAATGACTCAAAATGTTGGAATTTGAACTTTTATTTGTCAAATCTATTTGAGTAACAAGATCTGAACATCAGAACATTATATCAAATAAATTAAATAGTAATACAAATTAAAGTGCAAATATGCTTTAAAAGTAAAGAAAAAGTACAAATAAAGTTTTAAAAGTAACTCAAAATAGCAATCAGCCTCTGAAAGTGCAAAATAACTGACATTCAAAGTCCAAAAGTAAAAAAAAAAAAATAGTCCATCCTACCCGACAATTAAAGTGCAAGGGTTTAAAAGTAAATCAAAATGACTTATTGCAGTCCCACGTCTTGCTGCTCCTCCTTCAGGGCAACACCATGTACACACGTTTTAGATTGTAATGCAGAAACGTGAACATATTGACATCTGGAGCAGGGGTGTAGCTGCTGGTGGAACGCTGTTTGGACTTAATATGTTTCATGTGGGAAAACGCTGACTCCCATAAATAAACTCTGACAGACACTTGTCTGCACGGCGCTGCAGCTTTGAGGACAGATGCTGCGTTTTCCGTTTGAAAGCATTAACTGAGCTGATCTTATCAACCGCGGTCAAGTCTACAGCCACTGATGGTCATGTAGTTGGTTGTATTCTGCATGTTTAACCACATGGAGAAACTCCTTTCTCTCTGGACAGAGCTCTATAAGCCGTCTCACATCAGTGTGATGAACAGCCGTCTGAAGAGCTCTCGCTCCAATAGACGATCTTCGATGCCACCTCCGTGATCTTTCCTGTTTAGCGTTTAGCGCATAATGCTTGTTATGCAGCGGTAGTTAAGGAAGTCGGGGAAAGCATCGTTCTCCCTGCACTTAACAATAAATCCATTCAAGCGACCGACCGTTGCGGGCGCAGCGTCCGTGGTGATCGAGCTGCGTTTTGCATGCGATCTCCCCGACGTATCGGCCCCTGATGCAGTGCATTGCAATGCCGAATGGAAATTACCGGTAGCTCTGAATCTTTTCATTACAAACGAGGCGTCGGCGACCAAAATACACGGCGACGATTTTTCATAATCGACGTCGTCCATTATGTCGACTAATCGTGTGTGTGTGTGTGTGTGTGTGTGTGTGTGTGTTCAGGGCGGAACCCCGCCGTGCGCGATACCGAGCGCAAAGTAGATTTGTAAACGTGCGATGACGAAATGAAAAGGGGGTGGGGCCTAATATAACGGTAGGGGAAACACTGCACTGTTCACAGACACACAACCCTCTCTGACCCCTCGTGGTGCCTTCAGGACCCGGAGCAGCTGCAGGAGAACGCCAACCAGATCCTGACGGCCATCATCCAGGGCATGAGGAAGGAGGAGCCGAGCAACAACGTGAAGCTGGCCGCCACCAACGCTCTGCTCAACTCGCTGGAGTTCACCAAGGCCAACTTCGACAAGGAGGTGGGTCAACAACAACAACATGTTGACTGGTGGAGAAGCCTGTAAACAATAAGGTGTTGACTGGTGGAGAAGCCTGTAAACAATAAGGTGTTGACTGTAAACAGGAAGTGGATGTTTGTGTTGCAGACGGAGAGGCACTTCATCATGCAGGTGGTGTGTGAGGCCACGCAGTGCCCCGACAACCGGGTGAGTACCGGCCCGACATCATGGGGTCAGACCTGCAGGAGGCGTGTCCTCTGATGAGTGTGTGTGTGTGTGTGTGTGTGTGTGTGTGTGTGTGTGTGTGTGTGTGCCATGTCCAGGTGCGTGTGGCGGCCCTACAGAACCTGGTGAAGATCATGTCCCTGTACTACCAGTACATGGAGACCTACATGGGGCCAGCTCTGTTTGCGGTGAGAATTATCATGTTGCTCCTCCTCATCTCCTCTCCTTCTCCTCTCCTCCTCTCCTTGTCCTCTCTCCTCATCTCCTCTTCTCCTTGTCCTCTCTCCTCATCTCCTCCTCTCTCCTCATCTCCTCCTCTCTCCTCTCCTTGTCCTCTCTCCTCATCTCCTCCTCTCTCCTCTCCTTGTCCTCTCTCCTCTCCTTGTCCTCTCTCCTCATCTCCTCCTCTCCTTGTCCTCTCTCCTCTCCTTGTCCTCTCTCCTCCTCTCCTTGTCCTCTCTCCTCTCCTTGTCCTCTCTCCTCCTCTCCTTGTCCTCTCTCCTCTCCTTGTCCTCTCTCCTCCTCTCCTTGTCCTCTCTCCTCTCCTTGTCCTCTCTCCTCCTCATCTCCTCTCCTTGTCCTCTCTCCTCATCTCCTCCTCTCTCCTCATCTCATCACCTCTCCTCATCTCTTGTCCTCTCTCCTCATCTCCTTGTCCTCCTCCCTTCTTGTCCTCATCTCCTGTCCTTGTCCTCATCCCCTCTCCTCCTCTCTCCTCATCTCATCTCCTCCCCTCATCTCTTGTCCTCTCTCCTCATCTCTTGTCCTCTCTCCTCATCTCTTGTCCTCTCTCCTCATCTCTTGTCCTCCTCTCCTCGTTCACTTCCTGTTCATCAGTCAAAGTGTCTTGTTGTCACATGACTGTCTCAGATGAACCAATGAGCTCAGAATTTAATGTTTTTAACACAATCTGATGAAAGTAAACGGTTTGTTTGAGGACCGAATAAACAGAATAAAATATCACATTTTTAAAGCTTCATTTCAGTTTATTTTTCTGACCGAAGCGTTCGTTGCACGCGACGATGCGTTCAAGGACCGTCGGCTAGACGATAATGACAGAAAACCGCTTTAGCGTCCAGCCGGCGGGTTCAGAGGGTTGAAGGCTTCCTTCACGTGAACATCGACGGTGTTGGAAACCAGTTTAAAGCTTCTACTGTGGGTGTTCGGTTCCTTACTCTCCTCCTCTTCGTCGCTTGCTTCCTCTTCTCAGATCACCATCGAGGCGATGAAGAGCGACATCGACGAGGTCGCCCTGCAGGGCATCGAGTTCTGGTCCAACGTGTGCGACGAGGAGATGGATCTGGCCATCGAGGCCTCAGAGGTCTGTGTAAGCAGACTTTAATCCGTCTCACTTTGCTTCCGCGTTGTTAACCCCGCCCCCTTTTGACCGTTCCCCTCTGCTCTCGGCCAATGGCAGGCCTCGGAGCAGGGACGCCCCCCCGAGCACACCAGTAAATTCTACGCCAAAGGGGCTCTCCAGTACCTGGTCCCCATCCTGACCCAGACCCTCACCAAACAGGTGTGTGTGTGTTACCTCTTCGTGCGTGAACCCGTCCCAGGTGTTTCTCCAACAGCCGCCATGTGACCTTTTGACCCGAATCCTTTTCAGGACGAGAACGACGACGACGACGACTGGAACCCCTGCAAGGCGGCCGGTGTGTGTCTGATGCTGCTGGCCACCTGCTGCGAGGACGACGTGGTTCCTCACGTCCTGCCCTTCATCAAGGAACACATCAAGCACCCCGACTGGCGCTACCGGGACGCCTCCGTCATGGCCTTCGGGTCCATCCTGGAAGGGCCCGAACTCAACCAGCTCAAACCGCTCGTCATACAGGTCAGTCGACCTGAGGCCAGTCAGCCCGTTTCATAGTGAAGAATCTCAGTTTAAGTTGAAATGCAGACGCTTTTTATATATTTAACACAGGTCATTTTCAGTTGATTTAACATAATTTCTTAAATTCACCTTTTAAGGCACTTGCATATAAGATGCATACCCATGTTTTACTTCATAAATTGCAGGACAATCTCAGCTCTCTATATAATGAGGCACCATCGTCATACGGCAAAAGTGCAAAGAGAAAATATGACTAAAGCTGAAAAATGGAATCTCGACTTTTGGAAATTCTTCATATATCTTGTGAAAATATAACTTTACTCATGTGGTATAAAGGTTTTGGTGATGGAAATTGGTTTAGCAAAGGTTTTAGGTTCACAAAAGCAGTGAAATATATGAATACAATGGTAGATAAATGTAAATAAATGTCTTTTTATTATCGTTTTTTTTAGTAGAAATGTGGTCTTTCACCAAAATGATAAAAAATGGGACTGAGAAATGACTTCATACTGCAGATAAAGCTTCATGGGATGTGTGCAAATGAAAAATGACCATCACAACAACTTTATTTTTTATTTTATTTTAAATTAAAAAAATGTATTATAAATAAAAAAAATATATATTTACACAATATACATGTTCAGAAGTAGAAAACAGACCCGGGCTGGTGGTTCTTGAGGGTTCGTTGATTTCACAAAATGTCGACTGACACATGATTCAACAAATCACAGTGAAGAATTTCGTGTGACGAGTACTTTTTTGACCCGTGTCATATGCCCCTAACTCTTGCCTGGATTATGGTAAAATGTTGGCCTCTCTAACAACCCGTCCTCTGCAGGCGATGCCGACCCTGATCGAGCTCATGAAGGACCCCAGCGTGGTGGTCCGGGACACCACGGCCTGGACGGTGGGCCGGATCTGCGAGCTGCTGCCTGAAGCCGCCATCAACGAGGTGTACCTGGCCCCGCTGCTGCAGTGCCTCATCGAGGGCCTCGGGGCCGAGCCCAGGGTGGCCTCCAACGTCTGCTGGGTGAGCGGAGAGGGTTCACTAGTGAGGGTCTGACCTTCAGGGTCGTGTTGTTCACACATCAATACGACTAGAATTAGTTTCTACAGAAAAAGACTCGTAAGGAACCTTTTTAAACGGTATCTGTTTAAATCTGTTGGACTATTTGGGACAGGAACGTCCAAAAGACACTTTCAGTTTCTTCTCCAGAGTTCATAGAACCCCAAAATGACCCAAATGAATATAATATGCAGGTCAAAAGGTTAACGGCTCCTCGTCTCCTCAGGCCTTCTCCTCTCTGGCTGAAGCAGCCTATGAGGCCACAGACGCTGCAGAGGACCAGGAGGAGCCCAGCACCTACTGCCTGTCCTCGTCCTTTGAGATCATCGTCCAGAAGCTCCTGGAGACCACAGACAGGTAGGGGGGGCTGAAGCAGAGGAAAGTTTCAATGTAAAAGTCGGCTGCAGAGACGCAGACGGATGCGTTTGATGATGCATCGTTGCATTTATCTTGTAATATTATCTCCTGACGCTAAATATGAATTAAATGCATATCTGACCCGTTGGAATATGACGATGAATCCCTTTGCAGACCCGACGGCCACCAGAACAACCTTCGCTCCGCAGCCTACGAGGCGCTGATGGAGATCGTGAAGAACAGCGCGAAGGACTGTTACCCCGCGGTGCAGAAGACCACGCTGGTCATCATGGAGCGGCTGCAGCAGGTCCTCCAGATGGAGGTGAGACCGGCTTCTGTTGCCAAGGAAAACCGTTCTTTAATAGTGCAGACGCTTTACCTTTTTTTTAAAACGACTAAAAAAACAACAAAGTCCATAAGATCAAAGGCAGATGAAGAGGACTCGCCTTTTGACGGTGCTTCACTTCCCAGCTGCCTCCTCCTGTGTAATGATGTCACTTCCTGTGTCCCCAGTCTCACATCCAGAGCACCTCTGACAGAATCCAGTTCAACGACCTGCAGTCGCTGCTGTGTGCCACTCTACAGGTGAGTCGGCACATCCGAGCTGTCGATCACGCTCTTACTCTGGTGACGTCAAAGGTGTTGATGCTCTTATTGTGACATTTCCTGTGTGTTGTTGTAGAACGTCCTGCGTAAAGTGCAGCATCAGGACGCCCTGCAGATCTCAGACGTGGTGATGGCGTCTCTGCTGAGGATGTTTCAGAGCACCGCCGGCTCCGGAGGAGTCCAGGAGGACGCTCTGATGGCCGTGTCCACACTGGTGGAAGGTATACCTTCAGAAACACACACGCATCTCAGAGATGGTGGAGACCGCTGTTGTTGATGTTGGTCTGTTTTGTGTTTCAGTTCTGGGCAGCGACTTCCAGAAATACATGGATGCATTCAAGCCTTTCCTGGGCATCGGGCTGAAGAACTACGCTGAGTATCAGGTCCGTCTCCCTCAACCAAGAATAACGCCACGGCGTAAAGACTCCGAAAGCAGACCGTCGTGACCTAACGACTGGCAGCAGACTGGCGGTAGACGACTTATAGACTCTGGCTGTAGACGACGTATAGACTCTGGCGGTAGACGACGTAAAGACTCTGGCGGTAGACGACGTAAAGACTCTGGCGGTAGACGACGTAAAGACTCTGGCGGTAGACGACGTAAAGACTCTGGCGGTAGACGACGTAAAGACTCTGGCGGTAGACGACGTAAAGACTCTGGCGGTAGACGACGTAAAGACTCTGGCCGGTAGACGACGTAAAGACTCTGGCGGTAGACGACGTAAAGACTCTGGCCGGTAGACGACGTAAAGACTCTGGCCGGTAGACGGCGTAAAGGCTCTGGCCGTAGACGGCGTAAAGGCTCTGGCCGTAGACGGCGTAAAGGCTCTGGCCGTAGACGGCGTAAAGGCTCTGGCCGGTAGACGACGTAAAGACTCTGGCCGGTAGACGACGTAAAGACTCTGGCCGGTAGACGGCGTAAAGACTCTGGCCGGTAGACGGCGTAAAGACTCTGGCCGGTAGACGGCGTAAAGACTCTGGCCGGTAGACGGCGTAAAGACTCTGGCCGGTAGACGGCGTAAAGACTCTGGCCGGTAGACGGCGTAAAGACTCTGGCCGGTAGACGGCGTAAAGACTCTGGCCGGTAGACGGCGTAAAGACTCTGGCCGGTAGACGGCGTAAAGACTCTGGCCGGTAGACGGCGTAAAGACTCTGGCCGGTAGACGGCGTAAAGACTCTGGCCGGTAGACGGCGTAAAGACTCTGGCCGGTAGACGGCGTAAAGACTCTGGCCGGTAGACGGCGTAAAGACTCTGGCCGGTAGACGGCGTAAAGACTCTGGCCGGTAGACGGCGTAAAGACTCTGGCCGGTAGACGGCGTAAAGGCTCTGGCCGGTAGACGGCGTAAAGGCTCTGGCCGGTAGACGGCGTAAAGGCTCTGGCCGGTAGACGACGTAAAGGCTCTGGCCGGTAGACGACGTAAAGGCTCTGGCCGGTAGACGGCGTAAAGGCTCTGGCCGGTAGACGGCGTAAAGGCTCTGGCCGGTAGACGGCGTAAAGACTCTGGCCGGTAGACGGCGTAAAGACTCTGGCCGGTAGACGGCGTAAAGGCTCTGGCCGGTAGACGGCGTAAAGGCTCTGGCCGGTAGACGGCGTAAAGGCTCTGGCCGGTAGACGGCGTAAAGGCTCTGGCCGGTAGACGGCGTAAAGGCTCTGGCCGGTAGACGGCGTAAAGACTCTGGCGGTAGACGACGTAAAGACTCCCAACCACAACTATCTGAGACCTCCACACGTCACTTTCTGTAGTTTCGTGAACAGCACCACATGTATTAAGCTCATCAGTGAGCTGAGGAACTACCTGATGATTATTATGTTGTTGTTACAGGTGTGTCTGGCCGCGGTGGGTCTGGTGTGTGACCTGTGCAGAGCTCTGATGTCCAACATCCTGCCTTTCTGCGACGAGATCATGCAGCTGCTGCTAGAGAACCTCGGGGTGAGGAAGACGAGTCCGTCCTTCTGTTGTTGTTTCGGCTGAATGTGTCTGTTCCGTGATGATAAACATGCACCACGCTGACTGTGATGAAACACCCAACCACAAGTATCCGAGACCTCCGCTCTGCCATCAGCTCCTTCACTTCCTGTAGTCGATCAATAGCAGTAAAGGAAGTCGGCTAACGTGCTCGTCTCTGTGTCCAGAACGAGAACGTCCATCGGTCGGTGAAGCCTCAGATCCTGTCGGCGTTCGGAGACATCGCTCTGGCCATCGGGGGAGAGTTCAAGAAGTACCTGGACATCGTCCTGGACACGCTGCAGCAGGCCTCTCAGGCTCAGGTGGACAAGGTAAACTTCCTCCAGGTCATGGGGACTGGATCGGATACAGTAGACCAGCATAATGTAAAGACTCCGGCTGTAGACCGCCGTGACTCGTGGGCCAGGCAGTAGACGTAAAGACTCGTGGGCCAGGCGTGACGTAAAGACTCGTGGGCCAGGCGTGACGTAAAGACTCGTGGGCCAGGCGTGACGTAAAGACTCGTGGGCCAGGCAGTAGACGTAAAGACTCGTGGGCCAGGCAGTAGACGTAAAGACTCGTGGGCCAGGCAGTAGACGTAAAGACTCGTGGGCCAGGCGGTAGACGTAAAGACTCGTGGGCCAGGCGGTAGACGTAAAGACTCGTGGGCCAGGCGTGACGTAAAGACTCGTGGGCCAGGCGGTAGACGTAAAGACTCGTGGGCCAGGCGGTAGACGTAAAGACTCGTGGGCCAGGCGGTAGGCGTAAAGACTCGTGGGCCAGGCGGTAGACGTAAAGACTCGTGGGCCAGGCGGTAGACGTAAAGACTCGTGGGCCAGGCGGTAGACGTAAAGACTCGTGGGCCAGGCGGTAGACGTAAAGACTCGTGGGCCAGGCGGTAGACGTAAAGACTCGTGGGCCAGGCGTGACGTAAAGACTCGTGGGCCAGGCGTGACGTAAAGACTCGTGGGCCAGGCGTGACGTAAAGACTCGTGGGCCAGGCGTGACGTAAAGACTCGTGGGCCAGGCATGACGTAAAGACTCGTGGGCCAGGCGGTAGACGTAAAGACTCGTGGGCCAGGCGTGACGTAAAGACTCGTGGGCCAGGCATGACGTAAAGACTCGTGGGCCAGGCGGTAGACGTAAAGACTCGTGGGCCAGGCGGTAGACGTAAAGACTCGTGGGCCAGGCGGTAGACGTAAAGACTGAGGCTGTAGGTAAGTTTGGGGTACCCTGTACACTTGTGCAGACACGTCGGTACTTTGTGTCTAGAAACACTCGGTTATTGGTCGTTGCTCCCTCTGTCTCTGTTTTGGTCAATCTTTTTTAGAGAAGCCATTTTGTTTTTATTTCCAGAGGTAGAGAGCTAGGCCTAGTTTTGTTTTCTTGATTTCTATTTGTTTGGCACGACCACAAACTGTCCCCAATCTCGCCCACTTGATAGAGAACCTTTATCTTTTGTGTTGTTAACCGCCAACGGAATAAATATTATTTACAAACGTTACTCCTATTTTCGGACTTTCTTTCCCTTATTTTTTGGCTGACCTGTGTTCGTTCCCCCCTTTATACCCTAGACGGAAAAGGGGACGTAACACAATTGTCTACCGCCTCAGTCTTTACGTCTACTGCCTTAGTTAGAAAGACTAAGGCGGTAGACGTAGAGACTGAGGCGGTAGACGTAAAGACTAAGGCGGTAGACGTAGAGACTGAGGCGGTAGACGTAAAGACTAAGGCGGTAGACGTAGAGACTAAGGCGGTAGACGTAAAGACTAAGGCGGTAGACGTAGAGACTGAGGCGGTAGACCGGCTCAAAGCTGTCTGTCTGGTCCGTGATGATAAACATGCACCACGCTGACTGTGATGACAAACCCAACCTCAAGTATCTGAGACCTCCACACGTCGCCTCCTGTAGGCTGGTCGAGTCGTTCCACCTGTCTGGCTCTGTTAGATGTAAATGACCCGGCTGTTTGTCCCGAATGAGGTCTAAAGTGTTTGTTTCCGGGTTCAGACGGACTACGACATGGTGGACTACCTGAACGAGCTGAGGGAGGGCTGCCTGGAGGCCTACACCGGCATCATCCAGGGCCTGAAGGGGGACCAGGAGAACGTGCACCGTAAGATCACGCGATACCGAGCGACGTCGGTTCCTCCTCCTGACGGAAGGTTGTCAGGGGGATTTTACGACGTCGCAGAGCGACGAGTCTGTTTCACCCAGAATGCCGCAGGCTGCGGCCCCAACCACGGCTTCCTGGTTTTGCGAGACTCTACAAAATAAAAGTGACGACGATGATGAAATGTGATGTGCTGCTTCTGGAACGTTCTCACCTTCACCGTCTCCTCTTCCTCCTTCCTCCTCCTCTTCCTCCCTGCAGCTGACGTGATGCTGGTGCAGCCCCGGGTGGAGTTCATCCTCTCCTTCATCCATCACATCGCTGAGGATGAAGATCACTCTGATGGAGTCGTGGCCAACGCTGCCGGACTCATCGGGTAAGGGGGGTGGTGATGATGATGATGATGATGATGATGATGTCACCGCTTTAAATGTTGTGAACAAACAGCTGATCGCTGTGAAGAGAAATCATGATGCACCGCAACGTCAGAGACCAGAACCCAGACCCACCTTCTGGCTTTAGTTTCAGGTTGTTGACGTGTGTGTGCGTGTGTGTGTGTGTGTGTGTGCGCAGCGACCTGTGCACGGCGTTCGGTAAGGACGTGATGAAGCTGGTGGAGGTCCGTCCTCTCATCAACGACCTGCTGACGGAGGGGCGACGCTCCAAAACCACCAAGACCAAGACGCTGGCGACCTGGGCCACCAAGGAGCTCCGTAAGCTGAAGAGCCAGGCCTGGTGAGACCCCCCACACACACACACACACACACACACACACTCTCACACAATCGCTCATGCTCACAATCTCACGCGCTCATGCATGCGCTCGCTCATCAGGGCTGCAACGATTAGTCGACATAATGGACGACGGCGATTATGAAAAATCGTCGACGTGTATTTTGGTCGCCGACGCCTCGTTTGTAATGAAAAGATTCAGAGCTACCGGTAATTTCCATTCGGCATTGCAATGCACTGCATCAGAGGCCGATACGTCGGGGAGATCGCATGCGAAACGCAGCTCGATCACCGCGGACGCTGCGCCCGCAACGGTCGGTCGCTTGAATGGATTTATTGTTAAGTGCAGGGAGAACGACGCTTTCCCCGACTTCCTTAACTACCGCTGCATAACAAGCATTATGCGCTACAGCGCTAAACAGGAAAGATCACGGAGGAGGCATCGAACATCGTCTATTGGAGCGAGAGCTCTTCAAAGACGGCTGTTCATCACACTGATGTGAGACGGCTTATAGAGCTCTGTCCAGAGAGAAAGGAGTTTCTCCATGTAGTTAAACATGCAGAATACAACCAACTACATGACCATCAGTGGCTGTAGACTTGACCGCGGTTGATAAGATCAGCTCAGTTAATGCTTTCAAACGGAAAACGCAGCATCTGTCCTCAAAGCTGCAGCGCCGTGCAGACAAGTGTCTGTCAGAGTTTATTTATGCGAGTCAGCCTTTTCCCACATGAAACATATGAAGTCCAAACATCGTTCCACCACCAGCAGCTACACCCCTGCTCCAGATGTCAATATGTTCACGTTTCTGCATTACAATCTAAAACGTGTGTACATTGTGTTCCCCTGAAGGAGCAGCAAGACGTGGGACTGCAATAAGTCATTTTGATTTACTTTTAAACCCTTGCACTTTAATTGTCGGTAGGATGGACTATTTTTTTTACTTTTGGACTTTGAATGTCAGTTATTTTGCACTTTCAGACGCTTGATTGCTATTTTGAGTTACTTTTAAAACTTTATTTGTAGTTTTTCTTTACTTTTAAAGCATATTTGCACTTTAATTTGTATTACTATTTAATTTATTTGATATAATGTTCTGATGTTCAGATCTTGTTACTCAAATAGATTTGACAAATACAAGTCATACGAGTCATTCTAATGGGAAATAGTCATTAGATTAGTCAACTAATCGAAAAAGTAGTCGATAGATTAGCCGATTATGAAAATAATCGTTAGTTGCAGCTCTAGCTCGCACGCACACACACACACACACGCACACACACACACACACACACACACACACACACACACACACACACACACACACACGCGCCCACGCGCCCAGAC
>JBAMJR010000117.1:402500-405000 GCA_038501785.1 Myoxocephalus aenaeus
AGTCAGACGGTAATGAGAGGCGGACCGACATGTTGCCTTGAGTGAAACCACTCCCCTTGCTGAGAGGTGAAAGCTCATTGGTCGATCTCAGCAGCAACGTCGTCGCTTTCATTTGTCATTTGAACGATTGAAATAATATAAACATGCGTACTATTATAACTTTATTTATTTGATGATAAAACCGTTTCCTGTCTTTTTCTGCTCCAGTTCTTTGTTTTGTTTTTACACTGGAAACACTCAGCTTGACTGAAGGACTCACAGCCAATCAGCTCCCTGCGCTCAGTCCTGTATCCGGGCGGGTTTCAGATGATCCACCCTCCTCTGAGTGGCGACATGGGGGAGGGATGTGGAGACTCCGCCCCTCTCAGGGTGTCATCGCAGAGCAGCCGGACGAACGATGACGTCGCCGTTAGCGAAGCGCTCAGTCGCCTTCAGGATCTGAACAGGAAACCGAACCTCAACGTCACTGAAGTTCTCCATCAGAGCCGTCTCCACTCAAGGGCCCCTCACCTCTACCGGAGCTTTAAGCACCGCCAGGTTCTTCTCCAGAGTCTGAGTTTTACTCCAGCAGATGGAGCAACGCTTCAGTAGAATAGTTTCACCTCCTCACCAGACCAGTTTTTATGAGAGACTTTTTCAAAGGAGTCTGGTCTGCTGGACTTAAAGCCCCACAGCTAGCAGGTTAGCATGTTATTAACATGTGAGCATGTTATTAACATGTTAATAATCTCTATCTCCATGTTTAGTTCTCAGGTCTGTTCTTTTAGGTAGCATGCTAGTTAGCTCGGTGGCTAACATCGTAACTGAGAGTGAACCACATTATTAGCTACGATAGCTTCCTTCGCTTTGGACTCTCTCTGGCTCTCGTCCAATCAGAGGTCAGCTCTGTCAGGACGGCTTCTTATTGGTCAGCAGCACAAATTCAATGCGAGCTCATTAAGTGAGTGAATGAAGTCCCTTTAGTGGCTTCTGGAGCTTTCACCTCGCTGACGTGTGAACACTTTAGAACCATCGTTACCTGATGATCATGAGATCCGGTTGAAAGCTCCAGAACTGGTCCTGACTGAGACCAGACGAGTCCTGATGAAGACGAGCAAGACATTCATTAACAGGTCCCCTTCCTCATCCTCTTCTTCCTTATCCTCTTCCTCATCTTCATCCTCCCATTGTTTCTACAGCTGTAATCCTTTGTGACCAACAAACCTAAATATAAAGCGTGACGACGACTCAACTGATTTTTACTGGAACAAGCTGGACTTTTAATGACTCAGACACTGGGAACGCTGGGAACACTGGGAGCTCTGGAGAGCTGCTGGGAGAAGAAATGTGACGATATGATGTCATCACAGTGTGGGCGGAGCCAACGGTCCTCTGCTGTTTCTGTCTTTGTTGACATTAAATTATTAGATACAAATGTGTTTTAGAGGCTCCTTATAATTACGACGTGTGAACACATGAATGAGGGTTGATTATGATGACGTGTGAACACATGAATGAGGGTTGATTATGACGACATGTGAACACATGAGAGGGTTGATTATGATTATGTGTGAACACATGAATGAGGGTTGATTATGACGACATGTGCACATGAATGAGGGTTACTTATGATGACGTGTGAACACATGAATGAGGGTTGATTATGATGACGTGTGCACATGAATGAGGGTTACTTATGATGACGTGTGCACATGAATGAGGGTTACTTATGATGACGTGTGCACATGAATGAGGGTTACTTATGATGACGTGTGAACACATGAATGAGGGTTAATAATTACGACGTGGAAACACATGAATGAGGGTTAATTATGATTATGACGTGTGAAGACATGAATGAGGGTTAATAATTACGATGTGGAAACACATGAATGAGGTATAATTATGATTACGTGTGAACACATGAATGAATGGTTTCGTGGTGAAAGAAATCTGAATTTTCACTTGTTTATTGTCGAGTCTTTAATTATGAATTCATCATTTTTTTAAAGGAGACAGATCTGAGATTGACTCAGCTCATTTTAAGGTTTTGATGGCGGGTCATTGCTAATGGTGCTAACAGTGCTAACAGAGCTAACAGAGCTAGTAGATCTAACATAACAGAGCCAATAGAGCTAACAGTGATAATAGAGCTAACAGAGCTAACAGTGCTAACACTCCTAACAGAGCGAATAGAGCTAACAGTGAAAACAGTGCTAACAGAGCAAATAGTACTAACATGGCTAACAGAGCTAACGGTACTAACTCTCCTCCGCATCTGGAGCTTCTTAGCTTCTTGGTCACCAGTTTGACTTTCTCTCTGGGATTATGGGATGTTGAGATGTTTGGTTGAGTGCTCCTCTCAGTTGGCCTCAGATGGCGGTTGGGTTGGCGTCACATGACTCTGAACAACCTTCCGTCCTCCCGACACTCGCAGACCTTCAGGTTCTGGGACCGTCTCTGGATCTAGAAGGACGAACACGTCAACGTGTCGAGGACGAGTAGCAGCAGAACGCCAAGG
>JBAMJR010000117.1:410000-425000 GCA_038501785.1 Myoxocephalus aenaeus
TAAGGAGACACCTGGGAGTCGTTGATGTCTAAGGACACCTGGGAGTCGTTGATGTCTCTTAAAGGACACCTGGGAGTTGTTAATGTCTCTAAGAGGACACCTGAGAGTCGTTAATGTCTCTAAGAGGACACCTGGGAGTCGTTAATGTCTCTAAGAGGACACCTGAGAGTTGTTGATGTCTCTAAGAGGACACCTGGGAGTAGTTGATGTCTCTAATAGAACACCTGGGAGTCGTTAATGTTTCTAAAAGGACACCTGAGAGTCGTTAATGTCTCTAAGAGGACACCTAGGAGTCGTTGATGTCTCTTAAAGGACACCTGGGAGTCGTTAATGTCTCTAAAATGACACCCGAGAGTCGTTAATGTCTCTAAAAGGACACCTGGGAGTCGTTGATGTCTCTTAAAGGACACCTGGGAGTCGTTAATGTCTCTAAAATGACACCCGAAAGTCGTTAATGTCTCTAAAAGGACACCTGAGAGTCGTTAATGTCTCTAAGAGGACACCTGGGAGTCGTTAATGTCTCTAAAAGGACACCTGAGAGTCGTTAATGTTTCTAAAAGGACACCTGAGAGTCGTTAATGTCTCTAAGAGGACACCTAGGAGTCGTTGATGTCTCTTAAAGGACACCTGGGAGTCGTTGATGTCTCTTAAAGGACACCTGGGAGTCGTTAATGTCTCTAAAATGACACCCGAGAGTCTTTAATGTCTCTAAAAGGACACCTGAGAGTCGTTAATGTCTCTAAGAGGACACCTGGGAGTCGTTAATGTCTCTAAAAGGACACCTGAGAGTCGTTAATGTCTCTAAGAGGACACCTGAGAGTCGTTGATGTCTCTAAGAGGACACCTGGGAGTAGTTGATGTCTCTAAAAGGACACCTGAGAGTCGTTAATGTCTCTAAGAGGACACCTGAGAGTCGTTGATGTCTCTAAAAGGACACCTGGGAGTCGTTAATGTTTCTAAAAGGACACCTGAGAGTCGTTAATGTCTCTAAGAGGACACCTAGGAGTCGTTGATGTCTCTTAAAGGACACCTGGGAGTCGTTGATGTCTCTTAAAGGACACCTGGGAGTCGTTAATGTCTCTAAAATGACACCCGAGAGTCGTTAATGTCTCTAAAAGGACACCTGAGAGTCGTTAATGTCTCTAAGAGGACACCTGAGAGTCGTTAATGTCTCTAAAAGGACACCTGGGAGTCGTTAATGTCTCTAAAAGGACACCTGAGAGTCGTTAATGTTTCTAAAAGGACACCTGAGAGTCGTTAATGTCTCTAAGAGGACACCTAGGAGTCGTTGATGTCTCTTAAAGGACACCTGGGAGTCGTTGATGTCTCTTAAAGGACACCTGGGAGTCGTTAATGTCTCTAAAATGACACCCGAGAGTCGTTAATGTCTCTAAAAGGACACCTGAGAGTCGTTAATGTCTCTAAGAGGACACCTGGGAGTCGTTAATGTCTCTAAAAGGACACCTGAGAGTCGTTAATGTCTCTAAGAGGACACCTGGGAGTCGTTAATGTCTCTAAGAGGACACCTGAGAGTCGTTAATGTCTCTAAGAGGACACCTGGGAGTCGTTAATGTTTCTAAAAGGACACCTGAGAGTCGTTAATGTCTCTAAAAGGACACCTGAGAGTCGTTAATGTTTCTAAAAGGACACCTGAGAGTCGTTAATGTCTCTAAAAGGACACCTGGGAGTCGTTGATGTCTCTTAAAGGACACCTGGGAGTCGTTAATGTCTCTAAGAGGACACCTGAGAGTCGTTGATGTCTCTAATAGAACACCTGAGAGTAGTTGATGTCTCTAATAGAACATCTGGGAGTCGTTAACAGCTGTAAAGTCCCATTTTGTTTGTTTATGGTAGAGTTATGGTCAGACAGGTAGACAGTGAGGTAAACCTGGGCAGCGAGGCAGGTGGTTGCAGTTTTCTGTATCGCTGTCGTCACCACGGCAACCCGAGCCGTCCGGCTCGATTGAAGGGGCGGGGTTAGAACAGGAGCGTCGACGGAACCTGATGGAAGCTCGGCCTTCCTGGATACAGGAAGTGGAACACTCACCCCAACTGGACCAGCCGGACCAGAACCCGTCCACTGTGACAGAGACAGAGGCATGCTGGGTATTGGTGTGTGTGTGTGTTTGTGTTTGTGTGTTTGTGTGTGTATACGTGTGTGTGTATATGTATATGTGTGCATGTGTGTGTGTGTGTGTGTGTGTGTGTGTGTGTTACCAGGACAAAGTCTCTGACAGACGCTGCTCCGAGTGCTCGGTCCATCACAAAATCGGCCGCCATATTTAGGGGCGGGGTCATCACACGCCCTGATTGACAGCTGTAGCCCCTCCCCACAGGAGACGGAGCACCGCCCGGGCGGAGACCACGCCCCCCAGCTGCCGTCCACTGCAGAGTCAACCAATCAGAACACGTCATTTTTCCATCTTCAAACTTCACCTGCTCTATCGGCGGGTCTTTCTCTCACCTGGACAGTTGGGGAGCTCGCTGCAGTTCTGGTCCTGGATCTCGTCTCCAGGGCAACTGTTGCCAGGTGGCACCGTATCAGTGGAAGGGGCGGGGCTAGAACAAGAACGACTTCGCTCCCTTTTGGGGACGAAGGCATCACTGACACAAGGACCTGAACACTGAGACCAACCGGACCAACTGGACCACCCACCATGAACTGAGAGACAGACAGGTGGAGAGAGACAGGTGGAGAGAGTCAGACAGGTAGAGAGAGAGTCAGACAGGTGGAGAGAGTCAGACAGGTGGAGAGAGACAGACAGGTGGAGAGAGAGTCAGACAGGTGGAGAGAGACAGACAGGTAGAGAGAGAGTCAGACAGGTGGAGAGAGAGTCAGACAGGTGGAGAGAGAGTCAGACAGGTGGAGAGAGACAGGTGGAGAGAGAGTCAGACAAGTGGAGAGAGAGTCAGACAGGTGGAGAGAGACAGACAGGTAGAGAGAGAGTCAGACAGGTGGAGAGAGACAGGTGGAGAGAGAGTCAGACAGGTGGAGAGAGAGTCAGACAGGTGGAGAGAGACAGGTGGAGAGAGTCAGACAGGTGGAGAGAGCCAGACAGGTGGAAAGAGAGTCAGACAGGTGGAGAGAGAGACAGGTGGAGAGAGACAGTTGGAGAGAGAGACAGGTGGAGAGAGAGACAGACAGGTGGAGAGAGACAGACAGGTGGAGAGAGTCAGACAGGTGGAGAGAGAGAGTCAGACAGGTGGAGAGAGAGACAGGTGGAGAGAGAGTCAGACAGGTGGAGAGAGAGACAGGTGGAGAGAGAGTCAGACAGGTGGAGAGAGAGTCAGACAGGTGGAGAGAGACAGGTGAATAGAGTCAGACAGGTGGAGAGAGAGAGAGAGGGAGAGACAGTCAGACAGACAGGTTACCTGGACAGGTGGTGTTTGTGTCACACGTGTCTGTCTGCTCTGCAGGACCTCTGCAGGCCGAGCGACACTCAGGAGGACTGGAACAGACTCTCTCTCTCCTCCTGACTCCGCCTCCTCCACAGCTCACCGAGCAGGGAGACCAGGAGAGCCACAAGCCCCACCCCTTATCTACACACACACACACACACACACACACACACACACACACACACACATAAATGACAAACTGTGTGTGAGAGAGTGTGTGTATATGTGTGTGTGTGTGTGTGTGTACCTTCACAGCAGGTGCTGTTACAGGGTCTGGTCTGCACTGAGTCTTTAGGGTTCTCACACTCTGAGACTCCGATGCCGAAACACTCCCTGTTCCTCTGCGTCACTCCGTCTCCACACAGGACGTTACACTGTGACCATGGCGACCAGGGAGACCACTGTGGAGGACTGGGAACATACTGGTGTTACTGGTTTGACGAGGAGGGCACCTGTGAGTCCTACTGGGACACCTGTGTGTGTGTGTGTGTGTGTGTGTGTTTGTACACTGACCCACAGGAACGACACACTCCATCTGTTGCCTTGTAACCGTAGTGAGGGTTCTGACAGCAGTCCTCTTCATCCACCTCACCGAGCTCTTCATCACACTGACCCAGGACCAGGTTGAAACGTGCAAAACACTGCACACACTCTGCACACACACACACACACACACACACACACACACACACACACACACACACACACACACACACACACACACACACAATAATAAAAGGAAACATCAGCACGTAATAATGATGGTTAATTTAGTTTAACTTCCACTGTGTGTGTGTGTGTGTGTGTGTGTGTGTGTGTGTGTGTATTAGTAGAATTTCCAGGATTTCGACACAGGGCAAAGTTTCCAAAAGTTGCACAATTATGAGTCAAACGTCCAAAAAGTCAAACGAGTTTCACTTTTACTTCTTCTAATCAGTTGTTTTTTTGGGACTAAAAACTCTCAGCAGGACAAGGACTCTAAAGACAGAGTGAGACGGACTGAGACGTGTCTCTCTAAAGACAGAGTGAGACCCCTTTCTAAAGACGCAGTGTGATGAAGTGAGACGGAGTGAGACACATTTCTCTCTAAAGAGGGAGTGGGACACCTTTCTAAAGACAGAGTCAGACGGAGTGAGATGTCTCTCTAAAGACGGAGTCAGACCCCTTTTTAAAGACGGAGTGAGACGGAGTGAGACGGAGTGAGACGTGCTCTCAGAGGTCTCACCCCACATGGAGACAACGAGAGGACAGACTTGTGAAAAGTGAGACACAAGGACATTTAAACATACATAAATATAAAGAAGCATTAGAATCTGATCAGAGTATTTAGGTGTTTATTTCCTCTCTTATACTTATTTCCTATGTTTAATTACATATATATATATATATATATATATATATATATATATATATATGTATATATATATATATATATATATACATATATATATATATATATATATATATATGTATATATATATACATATATATGTATATATATATATATGTATGTATGTATGTATGTATGTATATATATGTATGTGTATATATATATATATATATATATATATATATATATATATATATATATATATATGTATGTATGTATGTATGTATGTATGTATGTATATGTATGTGTATATATATATATATATATATATATATATATATATATGTATGTGTGTATATATATACATATATAGACAAACAAACGAGACTGACCTGAACGTTGCACAGACCCCAGGACCAGGACCGGGACCAGGACCCTGAGAACCATCAGAACCCTGAGACGCTCCATCCTGCCGACAGAAGTGAAGACAGGCAGATGAGTTCAGTCCTATGTTTCAGCAGAGCTCCTCCCTCTGTGTGTGTGTGTGTGTGTGTGTGTGTGTGTGTGTGTGTGTGTGTGTGTGTGTGTGTGTGGTAACCCATGCAGTGGACTGTTGCGTAATAACAACCAGGATCGACCCCGTTCATTTAAAATAGTTTCAGTGACTCATTTAAAAACATTTCTTAAATAAACATATTTGAGTTTATCATGTTTTATTTATTATGGAAACAACCGTTCTGTTTGAACGTAGATAGTAGAGTACAGAGTACTAGCAGTATAATGTACTAGCTGCTGTTCATACAGTGCAGTATAAAGTACTAGCTGTTGTTCTCACAGTGCACTATAAAGTACTAGCTGTTGTTCTCACAGTGCAGTATAAAGTACTAGCTGTTGTTCTCACAGTGCAGTATAAAGTACTAGCTGTTGTTCTCACAGTGCAGTATAAAGTACTAGCTGTTGTTCTCACAGTGCAGTATAAAGTACTAGCTGTTGTTCTCACAGTGCAGTATAAAGTACTAGCAGTTGCTCTCTGCGAACACTTAAAGGATGACCTGGCTTCTCGTGATGAACCTGTTGACTTTGATTCTCTGGATTCCCTAGCTACCACATAAATCCACATATCAGCTGCACGGGTCAAAGTTGATAAAATAAGAAAAAGAAAAGCAGCTGCTTATGACCCGAATTTTACGGTAGTTAATATCATTCGTTCTGATCGGCTCTTGTGTTTGCGGTGTTTTAGTGCCGCAGTTTTGTTGGATTGTTTTGTCATGTTTTGTTATAACTGTAAGCTATTATATTGAGTATTTGAGCAGCGCTCTAGGAAGCAGTGTTCTGATGTACGTTTCTGGGGCTTTTATTGTGAAGGGAAAAACGGAAGGAGCGGAGGAGAGGAAACATTCTAGTGAACTGTGGAACGAGAATAAAAGTGGTTGCCGTCTTGTGCAAACTACGCAGCATTGTGTTGTTGTTTTATTAATTAAGTGAAGTATAGCATAACTAAATGTGACTGGTTCTTGTTGATGTGGACTACATGCATTGTCCGTTATGACGCAGCATCCCGTCATGAGCGTATTTATGTAAACAATATCAGACGGCACTGAAGGCCCAGGTAGAAAATGCACAGCCCGCCACATATATATATATATATATATATATATATATATACTCACACACACACGCTTCACCTCTTATTGTCCTGCTGGAGGAGGCGGAGCCTTCTGCTTTTCTATTGGCTGATTCAGAGCACAGATGTAGCTCCTCCCTCCTCCGGATACAAAGGTGTCAGCTGATCACCAAACACAGGAGCGATTATATTTGTGACCAACGGGAAGTCCATGAAGTGAAAAGAAACACTGGAGGTGAAGTTTCATCCTTTAATCCTCAAAGTTACAATCCTCCTTCTTCAAGGCACACGGCGTATACACATGTAAACAAGCGTTAATAACAGACCATAGGGAGCATATTCAAACGTGTTATTACCATTATTAGATATTTATATACTGATCATGAATACATTATTGATAGGAGGAGACTCTTTATCCATAATATGACTAAATTATGAGAGCCTTCGTCAAAGCAAAGATAAAATGATGTTTTGTAAAGTGTTGCTATTATTGTTGTTGTATTTAATAAGTTCTGAAATCTCTTTAAAATGTTTGAGCAAATCTAAAAATCGGGAATCTAGATAAATGTCGTTCCTCTTCGTCGTCAGCCGTCGTCTTCGTCTCTCCAGTTAGTCTGCAGCGCCTCTCTCTCTGGAAGGCAGAGGTCAAAGGTCAGTCTCACGTCAGCTGACGCTACCTGTGTTGAAGGACTCTACCTGTGGTTACCTGTATGATGTCATCATGCTGCGGTGCTCGGGGGCAAAGGTCACGCCTCTGCCCGCTCTGTCCTGAGATCCAATGCTGCTCTTCCTCATGATACCTGAGGCACAAACATTATTATATTAATAAGCAGTATTAATGTTAATGAATCGTTTGCATGCAGTGGTTCCTCCTCACCTGCAGGGGGCAGCATGTCCAGTCTCTGCAGGCTGTTCCTGCGAAAAGGTGGATGGTTCCCGGTCATGGAGAGGCGCCGTTGGCGGTTGTTCAACATGGCCGCCGGGGAGACGATGCCAGGGGGCGGGACTTTACCCATCCTCAGGTACAGCTCCTCGATCTCTCGCTTCTGATTGGCCTGCAGGTTCTGCACATCCACATGGTGTCTGGGATCCAAAAGGGTTCACACTTTATTTATTGTAAAAAGGAAGAGTGAGTTATTTAAACTATTTCCATCAAACAATCACCTTTCACGGAGCTCCTGTAGCTCCACCCACATCTCCTCCTTCTCGCTCTCTGATTCGTCAGAGCTGACATAAGTCGCAGAGCGGCGCCGTGATTGGCTGGAGCTGCCGGCTTCCCCTCCCCTCCCCATCCCCCTCCTCCTCTGCGCCTCTTCCTCCTGAATATGAAGGGGCGGGGACACCTTGACCACCGAGCCCACGCTGCTCTCTGATTCGCTCTCCTCCGTCGTGCTGCTCTCTGAGCTTTCCGATTGGTTCACCTCGGAGGGAGGCGGGGAGTGGGTGGTGGGTGTGGTCTGACCGAGGGGGCGGGGCTCCTGCTGACGGACAGCAGGAGTGACTTTAGTGGGCGTCACCTGGAAACGACCAAAGCTTAAGACCGAAGAATTCTTCACTGAAAGAGAAGAAGAAGAAGGAGAAGACGTAGCTTGTCCTGCAGGCAGCGCTACAGGAACCAATCAGCCTTCACTGATCAATAAACTTACAACTCCTTCTTTTCTCTTTCTGTTCCATCCGGAGACTTTCAACTGCTTTACCTCCATCACCTTTCTGCCTCTTTGTCTCTCTGTCTTTCTGTCTCTGACTCTTTGTCTCTGTCTCTTTGTCTGTCTGACTCTTTGTCTCTCTGTCCTTATTGTTATTGTTCTTTTTCAAAAATCAAATACCTGAAGATATTTACTTGTCAGCTCTTTGTCCTAAAAACCATAATATTGGTTTTCAGCTCATCCTTTAAATAAATAAACTTGTTAGTTTTTATCAGTGTGTCTCACCTTCCTGTGTCGGGGACAGTGAGACGGGGGCGGACACCTGGACAAGACTGGGAGCGCTGGTCGGACTGGGAGCGCTGGTCGGACTGGGAGCGCTGGTCGGACTGGGAGCTAAGACAGTCTCTGGCCCTGTGAACCAGATAAATGATCAGTGAGTCATCAGTCTGGTGTGATGTCACTTTGTGATGTCACTTTGTGATGTCACTTTGTGATGCCAGCAGGGACTCACCTTGAGGGGGCGGAGCTAAGTCAACCTTCAGCTGAACAGGACTGATAGGCTGAAATGAATGAACGAGTAAATGAACGACTAAACAAGTGAATGAACAAGAGAGTGAACGAGTGAATGAATGAGTGAACAAGAGAGTGAACGAGTGAATGAATGAGTGAACAAGAGAGTGAACGAGTGAATGAACGAGTGAACGAATGAACGAACGATTGAGTAACACCAGGTTTCTCTAATCCTCGACCTGGACTACAGAAATCAGGAAGCTCACCTGTGCCTCAAGTGTGTTGTGGGTTCGGCCGGGCGGCGCCCCTTGCTGGCTGTTGGGGGCGGGGCCTGTCTGAGGAGAGGCGGGGCCTGTCTGAGGAGAGGCGGGGCTGTAGGACAGCTGGGAGGAGAAAGGAGCAGCGAAGGAGCCATGGCTGGGAGGATGGAACTTAGGACCCAGGGAAAGAGGCTGGAGGGAAGGGAACGGGGGAGGAAAGCCCTGGTTGGGGGTCTCGGGTGGGGGCATCAAGGACTGGGCCACACTCATGGCCAGAGAGAGCACGTTGACCAGAGAGAAGAGAGGCTGGGCAGGGGGGGGCCAGTGAGGAGGGAGGGTGGGAGCTGAGGAGGGGGAGGTGGGGAGGGAGGGGGTGGAGCTCTGGGCTGTGTAGGGGGAGTAAGGGGGAGACGGAAGGTTGTGCTGCGGAGGAGGGGGGTAAGGGACGGGGGAGGGAAGAGGCTGATGGGAGGAAGCTGGAGAGAGGGGGAGGGGGGGTTAAGATTATCAACAAGGGGTTTCTCAGGGTATAAAATAAACAACAGGGGCCCCAGGACGCTTCCCTGAGGGGCCCCAACCAGCGTTACATAAATGTTGTTTATGTTTAAAATGATAATTGACAGGTGTCAACGTACCTGAGGAGGTGTGGAAAGACTGTGACCTCAGCGGTCTGACGGGGGGCGTGGCCTCACGGTCGATGTAGAAGTCTCCGCCCTTCAAGGGGGAGGGGTCTGCATCTTCAATGTCTGATGGGAAAACACAACTATTGATTAGCCAGTCGGCCTTTCTTTAGAAGATTAATGACACCTCCCCCATCATCCATCAAAATATGAAATAACAACAAGTATTAGTATTATAAGTTATATACAGTATATATATCTGAACTGAGGTTCATGTCTCAGATTTAACTTTCTGACTCACTTTAGTCTTTTCTTACCAGGAAGTGAAGACGAGGACAAAGTCCTGGAGAGGCCTGGAGTCAGGAGGAGGAACTAGGAAGACACACACAGGTAACACACAAGAGACACAAGACACACACAACACACACAGGTAGTACACACAAGAGACATAAGACACACACAACACACACAGGTAACGCACACGTCACATGACCACTGATTGGTTGGTGGTCACATGACCACTGATTGGTTGGTGGTCACATACTGAGGAGTCGGACAGGTGAGACGACCTGTCGGTGTCGCCCGGCTGCTGTGGATGCATCATAGACTCCACCCTTTTGATGATGTCATACATGCGGAGGATGAATCCTTCCCGCTCCAACGGGACGATGAAGTCTCTGTGGATCTGAACACACGACGAAACATAGAAAACTCTGGATCCGACATTTAAAACAATACTCACATTTATTTATTCATCAAAGTATTAAGAGTTTCATAGATTTATTAAATGTAGAACATACATAACTCGCCTCAAGTCTAGAACCTTTGTTCCTAACAGTATAAGCTCAGGTGTTGTTTGGACTAGAACCTTCACAGGACTTACAGGAACCAGAACAGCACACACACATACCAGATCAATGGAGGAGATCAGTCACAAGCAAATATGAAATATATCCATCCGGATCTAAAGTAAACAACAACAGTCTTGTGACTGAAGCCCAGAGCTGTGCTGTGATTGGCTGCTGCTGCTCACCATCACCGAGGCGATGTCCTCTGGGTTGTCTCCGTCAAGGTCGAACTTAAAGGTCACCATCTTACTGTTGTGAGTCTGCAGCTGACACTCCACCACGCGGTCCGCCACCTGAAGGCACCACAACATGAGTCTCTCTGTGTGTGTGTGTGTGTGTGTGTGTTAACATCATATTCATGAATGTGGTGCCATCACCCCTGTGATCCTCAGGCGAGCTTTCACTCGCCGCCTGAACTGCTTCGTTGCCGTCCGTCGGCTCACTTCCTGGTTGCCCTTGTCTGATTGGCCGTCATTGCCATCACTCAAACCTGAGGTCACATCGGAGGCGTAGCTAGAAACCCAGGAAGTGAAGAGACCAAGTTTAAACACTTTATGTGAAGCAACACTGATGTGTGTCTACGGCCTTTATGAGGACCGGATGTTTATGCTTATGAATTCTTATGAATGTTTATGAATGCTGAATGTTTATGCTTATGAATGTTTATGAATGCTTATGAATTATTATGAATGTTTATGTTAATTAATGCTTATGAATTATTATGAATGTTTATGAATGCTTATGAATGTTTATGTTTATGAATGCTTATGAATGTTTATGCTTATGAATGCTTATGAATGTTTATGTTTATGAATGCTTATGAATACTTAGGAATGTTCAGGAATGCTTAGGAATGTTTATGAATGCTTATGAATGTTTATGAATGTTCATGAATGCTTATGAATGCTTATGAATGTTTATGAATGCTTATGAATGTTTATGAATGCTTATGAATGTTTATGAATGTTGAATGCTTATGAATGTTTATGAATGTTTATGAATGTTGAACGTTTATGAATGTTTATGAATGTTCATGAATGCTTATGAATGTTTATGAATGTTAAATGTTTATGAATGCTCATGAATGCTTATGAATGTTGAATTTTTATTAATGTTTATGAATGTTCATGAATGTTTACGAATGCTTGTGAATGCTTTTGAATGTTTATGAATGTTCATGAATGCTTATGAATGCTTATCAATGTTTATGAATGCTTATGAATACTTATGAATGTATATGAATGTTTATGAATGTTGAATGTTTATGAATGCTTATGAATGTTTATGAATGTTTATGAATGTTTATGAATGTTGAACGTTTATGAATGCTTATGAATGTTCATGAATGTTGAATGCTTATGAATGTTTATGAATGTTTATGAATGTTGAACGTTCATGAATGCTTATGAATGTTTATGAATGTTTATGAATGTTGAACGTTTATGAATGCTTATGAATGTTTATGAATGTTGAACGTTTATGAATGCTTATGAATGTTTATGAATGTTGAATGTTTATGAATGCTTATGAATGTTCATGAATGTTGAATGCTTATGAATGTTTATGAATGTTGAATGCTTATGAATGCTTATGAATGCTTATGAATGTTTATGAATGTTGAATGCTTATGAATGCTTATGAATGTTTATGAATGTTGAATGCTTATGAATGTTCATGAATGCATATGAATGTTTATGAATGCTTTTGAATGTTTATGAATGTTTATGAAAGTTGAATGTTTATGAATGCTTTTGAATGTTTATGAGGACCACCTTTAACAAACAGGACGTTTGTCACTAAGTTAAAGTCACATTGATGATGTCCTCATAAGTATAGAGATTAATGTTGTTGTTACCTCTCAATAGGCGAGGAGAAGCCGCAGACTGATCCAGATGGCTGTCGCTCGACATTGTGGGACACAGCGATGCTCTGGTGAGGACACGAACAGGAAGATTCAGTTTGTTTTCCCTTGATTCAACGGGAAAACCTCCTCCAGAAGGTCTGATTGGTCTATAATCTCCTCTAGATCTGATTGGTCTCTAGAGGACTCAAATATTACTATTATTAATCTATTGTACTAATAAAGTTAAAAAGCTCTTGTTTTTAGTTTAACCCCGCCCCTTTCCTATATTAGCCCCGCCCCTTCCCACCTTGGGGAAACGCAACACGGGAAGGGGCGGAGCCTTGGATGGAGTCCGGATAACAGGAGGAGGAGCCTGGGGTCGAGGGGTTTCCTGAGCCACCGGAGCAGGGGCGGGGTGAGTCACTGGAGGGGGCGTGGCTTCAACGTTGCAGGACCTGTTAATCTCACAGTCTGCTGCCGACAGGAATAAAATCATTATAATTAAATGATGAGCAATAACAAAACAATGAAATGATGAAAACAAGTATAGACGTTTGGAGATAAAATATGAATAATAGAATATTAATAACCCTGACGTGTAGCGGCCATCATGTCCTCCTCGTCTCCGTCTCCCTCCATCCTGCTGGAGATGCTGCCGATCCCAGAATCCTCTCTGCTTGCCGAAGGCGGGGCTTGTGTCCAGGAAGGGGCGGGGCCTGAAACAGCAGCTGAGTCCTCCTGTGAGTTTTTAAATCGTTTAACCAGACTTTTTAAAAGATATATTTAATGTATTATATATATAATATATCAATGATATATATATATATATATATATATACACATATATAAATATATATATATCAATTCTCTCTCTCTCTCTCTCTCTCTCTCTCTCTCTCTCTCTCTCTCTCTCTCTATATATATATATATATATATATATATCAGATCTATCTTCACAGGTATTGACATGAAGGAACGCTCAGTAACTGTGAAACAGAAAACTATAATCATTTTAACTTATTGATCGCTCTTCACACATAAAGTTGTTGACATTTCCATGTCAGCAACTTTAGACGCACCTGATTGGCCGACATCGCAGCAGCTGCCGGTCTGTGATTGGGTGGTTCTGGTTTTTGGGGGGCGGGTTCAGACTCCTCCAGGAGGCGTCGCCGTTTCTCCCGCTGACGCTTGATGGCCGTCACTCGGTGTCTGATGGCTTTGGCCACCGGCTTGTAGTCCGCCTCGCACAAGAACCCCAGCACCACCTGAGAGAGACAGGTGAGAGAAAGGTGAGACCAGCTCGGCCCGTGATGTCATCAACACGAGGTCGCGGGCGTGGCGGGCGGTACCATCTCCTGGGCGACCTCCTCGGGGACGTCTTTGTACAGCTCGAACAGGAACTCGATGGCCTTGTTGTCCTTGTACTTCCCGTGAAGCTTCTTGTTGTGGTCCATCCGGAGCCACAGCTTCAGCGCCGTCGTGGAGCCGTCCTCGTCCTCGGCCAGATCCACGTGGAACCCCAGCTGCTCCTGGAAGAACCGGTGATCCAGCAGGTCCTGGACCGTGAACCTGCAGCAGGACAACCAAGACACCAAGCATGAGGCCCAGCAGAGGAGGTTCAGAGGCTCCATGGTGCCAGGAAAGACCTCATCATTAACTCATGGACTCTCTTGTATGTTCCCTCGTTTGAGGGAACATAGGAGGGAACATACAAGGGAACATAGGAGGGAACATACTAGAGAACATACTAGGGAAGATATGAGGGAACATAAGAGGAAACATACTAGGGAATATACGAGGGAACATACAAGGGAACACACAAGGGAACATAGGAGGGAACACACAAGGGAACATAGGAGGGAACATACTAGAGATCATAGGAGAGAACATAGTAGGGAAAATTGGAGGGAAAATACTAGGGAACATAGGAGGGAACACACAAGGGAACATACTAGAGATCATACTAGGGAACATACAAGGGGACATACGAGGGAACATACTAGGGAACATACAAGGGAACATACTAGGGAACACACAAGAGAACATGCAAGAGAACAGAGGAGAGAACATAGTAGGGAACATTGGAGGGAACATTGGAGGGAACATACAAGGGAACATACAAGGGAGCATGCAAGAGAACATAGGAGAGAACATAGTAGGGAACATACTAGGGAACATACTAGGGAATCGTGTGTTACATGATGAGGCCCAGCAGAGGAGATTCAGAGGCTCCATGATGAAGGACCTCATCATTAACACATCTCATGGACTGATGCATGCTGGTACCTCTCGCTGCTGCTGGTGCGGATGCAGCCTTCAATTATCTCCTTCAGCTCGGGGACTGTGACTTTGAGGAAACTGTCTGGTTTGATTCCCTGACAAACAAACACATGCACACAGAACAATTAAGGTGCCATCTGGAACTGAAACTGGTTCTTCAGAGTGATGCCATAGAGGAACCATTTCTGGTTCTTTGAAGAACCTTTCAAACCAGGGTTCATTAAAGAACCATTTCCTTTAATAGTTCTTCAAAGAACCTATAAAGGTGCCTCAAAGAACCTTCAACAAATGGTTCTTTAAGGCACAATTTCTGGTTCTTTGAAGAACCTTTCAAACCAGGGTTCTTTAAAGAACCATTTCCTTAAATAGTTCTTCAAAGAACCTATAAAGGTGCCTCAAATAACCTTAAAAAAAGGGTTCTTTAAGGCACCATTTCTGGTTCTTTGAAGAACCTAAAACCTTAAAAATCTCATAGGAAATGCGTGACCAGCGACAGGAAGTAGCCGGCGCTCAGGTGGGCGGAGCCTTACATTGGTCACCTTGCGGTAGATCTGGGCGGCGTTATGACACTCTGAGTACGGGTACTCGGACGTCGCCATCTCCAGAATGCACATGCCGAAGGCGTAAACGTCCACGGCCT
>JBAMJR010000117.1:430000-440000 GCA_038501785.1 Myoxocephalus aenaeus
ACTAATAATGAACTATTAAATAAGTACTAAACAACTAATTAATAACTAATCGTTAACTCGTAACTAACTATAATAAATATGCCTTTTCTGTCGGTTGTGTGTTGATATGTTTTTGTTATATTATATATATATATTATTATGATATTATTTGTGCACGTCGTATATGAATCCTTTTATTTGCTGCAAGAAGATATTTTGTATCTTAATGATAAAAATTATTAATAAAATAAAAAGTAAGAATAATGATGCACGAATAATCCAATTATCACAAATATATTATTATATCATTGTATTATTGTCATATGATTATTTTATTATTTTATATTACACGTGTATTATATCATATTACTGTATAGTACATTATATTGTTCATATTATATTAATATGATATATGAAATTATATTTAGAAAGTAAAATGCACTCACGTGTCTCTTCACTGTAATTATTATTAATATTATATATTGTTATATGATAGAGTAAAGTGCACTCACGTGTCTGTCAGCAGTCACTGGGGCTGAACCAGTAAACCCACAACAGAAACCAGTAGAGCTTCCGTGGAGGATCCCAGAGTCCGGGTCCTAAGGGGTCCATCGGGGTCCTCCTGAACTTCAACGTCTTCCTCTTTCTTCTTCGTGTTGTTTGAAGTGTTCCTCCTCAGAGGGCGCGCGCTCAGCGTCCCCGGGAGCGAGCACGAGCCCTATCAGCGCGAGCACGAGCGCTATCAGCGCGGAGCAGACGGCACCAGCAAGCCCCGCCCACCGGACACCTGTCACCTGGGCTGATAAACACCGGATGTACGTCACAAACTTCACCTAAAAAAAAACCGTGATCTTCATTTGGTCACATTGAACGTTTTATTTAGAAATCCATGTTAGTTTCTGTCCAGCTTATCGATCCCGTCCAGCAGGGGGCGTGTCTTTGTGCCGCCAATGAGAATATCATCTCATTAGATATTCAATGTAAACATCGAGGTCATTAAAGTGAATTATTGACAAAGTGACGCCGATTGATTGATTGATTGATTACCGGTGCATCACGGGCAGAGTCACGTTTCTGTGTTTCCTCATAGATTTTTTTTGTTTAATAATACTTTGATTTTATATCGTGCTTTTCTGAATACTCATTCACCCTCTGATGAGAGGAGCTACCATCAAGGTGCCACATCAGGACTATCTAACATCCACACCGGCGCAGCTACGGGAGACATCTAGGGTTAAGTGTCTTGCTCAAGGACACATCGACACGGGCTAGCAGAGCTGGGGATCGAACCACCGATCCTCGGATTGAAGGACGACCCTGCTCACCACTGAGCCACAGTTTGTTTGTTTTTCTGGAGGACTCCTGGAGCCTCCTTGAGGTTCCTTGAGATTCCTTGAGGCCTCATGGAGCCTCCTTGAGGACTCCTGGAACCTCCTTGATGACTCCTTGAGACTCCTTGAGGACTCCTTGAGACTCCTTGAGACTCCTTGAGACTCCTTGAGGACTCCTTGATGACTCCTTGAGACTCCTTGAGGACTCCTTGATTACTCCTTGATGACTCCTTGATGACTCCTTGATGACTCCTTGCCGACTCCTGGAGACTCCTTGAGGACTCCTTGATGACTCCTTGAGGACACCTTGATGACTCCTTGAGGACTCCTTGATGACTCCTTCATGACACCTTGATGACTCCTTGATGACTCCTTGAGGACTCCTTGATGACTCCTTCATGACACCTTGATGACTCCTTGATGACTCCTTGAGGACTCCTTGATGACTCCTTGAGGACTCTTTGATGACTCCTTGATGACTCCTTGAGGCCCCCTGGAGTCCTCAGAATGTAATACATGAATCTTCTCTGTGTTACAGAAGTTATTGATAGTTATTAGTTCCCGTGGTGTTTCTGTGTTGAGTCATTTATTTATTAGTTTGTTGTTGAAACATTTTAAGTTTTCTTAGTTTTATTTATATTTATCGTTGTCTTCATAAAGCCATTAGATCCTTTAAATAGATAATACATTATCTCTGTGGTTATAATGACAGGCAGGTGACTTCTGTCATAACATTACTAATATTAATATTATTATTATTATTATTATTATCATTATTGTATCTTTTTAAATATTATTGTTATTATTATTTTATTTAACTTGTTTTTATTACATTTAGTTAGTTATAATTATTACAATATAAATAATTCATAGTACTTTATATAGCTTTTTTAATCATAGTTTCGGTCTCACGTGTTCAACTAGTTTATAAGAATCTGCTCTGTGAATAAATATGATAACTATGTTTATTCCACTGATCGATCTCTCTGTTATCGACTCGCGGTTCTGCCTTCGTCTACTCCTGCCTGAAGCATCCCACAATGCATTGCGCCTCTCAGGAGTTGCCAGTCATCGTAGCGAACCAGAAGGAGATTTTTTGTTTCTGCGGACTCTGAGCTGTTTTTCTGCGGGACACCATGAAGGAGACGGCGGCTAAGCGACGGGGGGACAAGGCGGGAGGCCGGGACCGGGACTCCAAGGCCGAGAAGCCGAAGGACCCGAAGGACCAGAAGGACCCGAAGGACCAGAAGGACGCGGGCCCGGACCCGCAGGATGTGGAAATGCCGGAGGAGGAGGCAGCTAACGCGGCTAAGCCCAAAGAGCTGGACAGCCTGACCCTGGACGGTAAGGACTCGTACTCCCGGCAGCTCCCGGCAGCTCCCGGTAACTCCCGGCAGCTCCCGTAGCTCATGTAGCCCATGTAGCTCCCGCAGCTCCCGGTAAAACCACCGGCACAGTCCGGGACAGGAGGTCCAAACAGTTAGCATGTTAGCATCAGCGGCTAACAAACGATGTGATGGAACTGAATACTGATCTACTTAGTAAACTAGTCAACAGCTAGTTAATATATAGTAAACAACTAGTAAACATCTAGTTAATACATAGTACACATCTAGTTAATATATAGTAAACAACTAGTAAACATCTAGTAAACATCTAGTTAATACATAGTACACATCTAGTTAATATATAGTTAACATCTAGTTAATATATAGTAAACAACTAGTAAACATCTAGTTAATACATAGTACACATCTAGTAAACATCTAGTAAACATCTAGGTAATATCTAGTAAACATCTAGTTAATATATAGTAAACATCTAGTACACATCTAGTAAACATCTAGTTAATATATAGTAAACATCTAGTAAACATCTAGTTAATACATAGTACACATCTAGTAAACATCTAGGTAATATCTAGTAAACATCTAGTACACATCTAGTAAACATCTAGGTAATATCTAGTAAACATCTAGTTAATACATAGTACACATCTAGTAAACATCTAGTTAATATATAGTAAACATCTAGTTAACATCTAGTAAACATCTAGTACACATCTAGGTAATGTCTAGTAAACATCTAGTTAATATATAGTAAACATCTAGGTAATATCTAGTAAACATCTAGGTAATATCTAGTAAACATCTAGTACACATCTAGTTAATATATAGTTAATATATAGTAAACATCTAGTACACATCTAGTTAATATATAGTACACATCTAGTTAATATATAGTTAATATATAGTAAACATCTAGTTAATATATAGTAAACATCTAGTTAATATATAGTAAACATCTAGTTAATATATAGTAAACATCTAGTACACATCTAGTTAATATATAGTAAACATCTAGTTAACATCTAGTACACATCTAGTTAATTTATAGTACACATCTAGTTAATATCTAGTAAACATCTAGTTAATATATAGTAAACATCCAGTAAACAACTAGTAAACAGCGAGACCCCATCAGACCAGGTCCAGGTGACTGGACCCAGACATCAGACCAGGTCCAGGTGACTGGACCCAGACATCAGACCAGGTCCAGGTGACTGGACCCAGACATCAGACCAGGTCCAGGTGACTGGACCCAGACATCAGACCAGGTCCAGGTGACTGGACCCAGATGATATAAATGCCCCCCCTGTCCCCCCAGACATCAAGGAGCACGTGAAGCAGATCGAGAAGGCGGTCTCGGGGAAGGAGCCCCGGTTCGTGCTGCGGGCCCTGCGGGCGCTGCCGTCCACCAGCCGGCGCCTGAACACCAGCGTGCTGCACCGGGCCGTGCTGGGCTTCTTCACCAACAACGCCAGCACCAGGGACTTCCTGCTGGGCTTCCTGGACCAGGTCTGCCTCAGTCCTCTAAAGGCCACAATGATCACTACACTTATGAAGAACCAGTATTTCATCATGAAGGCTTTTCTAGTCACATGAGGCCTGAACCAACTCATGTTTACACACAGTCATGTGACCAGTACTGATACCTACTGCGTCTCCTCCTGTCTCTCCACCTGTCTCCCATCAGCCCATGGAAATGTCCAATGGAGACGTCCCGTTCCGCCCCAGGACGGGTAAAGCAGCGTCGGCTCCTCTGCTGCCGGAGGTGGAGGCTTATCTGCAGCTGCTGCTGGTGGTTCACCTGACCAACGAAAAGAGATACACTGAGGTCTGTATGTCTGCCTGTCTGTCTGTCTGTCTGTCTGCCTGTCTGCCTGCCTCTCTTGTAGGTGAAGCGTTGAATATTTTGACGTTAACAAGTGGAGACAGAATGTCATTTATTAATAAATCAGCTATTTTCATGTCAGTTATTAGATGCTACAGATTAATTTCAGCTCCAACATGGAGGTGGTGATGGTGATGAAGGTGACACTGATGAAGGTGACGTGTGTTTCAGGCTCAGAAGGTGTCAGACGACCTGCTGCAGAAGATCGGCTCTAAGAACCGCAGAGCTCTGGACCTGGTGGCTGCCAAGTGTTACTACTACCACGCCAGAGTGTACGAGTTCCTGCTGCAGTTTGACTCCATGCGCAGGTACTCACTCACTCACTCACTCACTCGCTCACTCACTCACTCACTCACACCACTTCTCCTTGGCCTCTGTGGAAAACGTCACAGGGTCAAGGAAAGATGAGAAGGAGACTTCATGAGGAGTTAGGAAAAGACCACCGCGGAGTTTAGAGGATCCGACTCCACTTTCACTAACTACGTAGTTATGACGCGACGGCAGGCGACGTTAGTGACATCAGTCTGTCTGCAGTGGTGAAACTACAATGTTGTAGTCCATCAACAACATTGTAGAGATCATCTTAAATACTTCGTCCGTGTCTTCTTACAGTGTTGCTTCATGCAGACGATTTAAACAACCTCATAGTATTACTTTATTAACGAGGTTGGAATAGAAATGAAAGAAGGAATATGAAAGTGAAACTTAGGTATTTTTCACAGAGAACAAAGCTACTAAACTGTCTCTCTGTTCAGTTTCAAACATGCTGAATTAAATACGTTCTCACACTAAATATGTCTCATATCCCTTTATGTTGTTATGGTTTATATGCAGATTATAATCTGATCATAAAAATATGCAGACAACAGTTTATGAAACACAACTCAGTGTGAACTAGAAGTGGTGACTTGACATGTTTTATTGTAATGTGACAAAATAGTTGATTCAGAAGATGATAATCAGAAACATGACTCAGACTGAAGAGCTCATCCAGTTTAACTCTTTCATTAAAGCTTCTGTAGCTGAAGTCAAATAAAAGAATGAGGCTGAAGCTGCAGGACAACACCAGAGAGAATATCAATACAGCATTCTCATCACTTTACAGCAGTTTCATCACTTTACAGCAGTTTCATCACTTTACAGCAGTCTCATCACTTTACAGCAGTTTCATCACTTTACAGCAGTTTCATCACTTTACAGCAGTTTTCAGCAACAGCAACGTAACGTTTGTAGTTTTCCAGCAGGTTTAACAGATTATTGAGTATTTCCAAGTTATAGCAACGGTTATTTACATGATCTGTGTTTGTCTTCATGGTCGTTTGTTCTTGTGAACGGCCGAATGATACGTCACTTTAAATGTTACCACCCCACCGCAAGGAATTGTGGGTCGGCATTATCTCCTTTCCTTTCTTAAAGGCAGTTCCCGTGGTTCCTTTGCTAAAGGAGCGAAGTTAGGAAGCATGAAGCTCCTTTCCTTTGCGTTTAGAGAATTCGACCGGCACTTATCATGGAGGCTACTTAGGTACTTCAGGTCATTTCACTGTTAGGAAGGTTCCTCACCAAAAAGGATATTCCACTGCAGCCAGGTGTACTCATCACACCCCTTCTCGTTAAGACCAGGTGTACTCATCACACCCCTTCTCGTTAAGACCAGGTGTACTCATCACACCCCTTCTCGTTAAGACCAGGTGTACTCATCACACCCCTTCTCGTTAAGACCAGGTGTACTCATCACACCCCTTCTCGTTAAGACCAGGTGTACTCATCACACCCCTTCTCGTTAAGACCAGGTGTACTCATCACACCCCTTCTCGTTAAGACCAGGTGTACTCATCACAACCCTTCTCGTTAAGACCAGGTGTACTCATCACACCCCTTCTCGTTAAGACCAGGTGTACTCATCACACCCCTTCTCGTTACAGCTTCCTGCACACTCGTCTCCGCACGGCGACCCTGCGTCACGACGCTGACGGCCAGGCGGTGCTGCTCAACCTGCTGCTCAGGAACTACCTGCACTTCAACCTGTACGACCAGGCCGAGAAGCTGGTGTCCAAGTCCGTGTTCCCTGAGCTCGCCAACAACAATGAGTGGGCCAGGTACCTGTACTACACAGGTGAGACTATTACCTGTACTACTGATACCTGTACTACACAGGTGAGACTGGTACCTGTACTACTGATACCTGTACTACACAGGTGAGACTATTACCTGTACTACTGATACCTGTACTACACAGGTGAGACTGGTACCTGTACTACTGATACCTGTACTACACAGGTGAGACTGGTACCTGTACTACTGATACCTGTACTACACAGGTGAGACTGATACCTGTACTACTGATACCTGTACTACACAGGTGAGACTGGTACCTGTACTACTGATACCTGTACTACACAGGTGAGACTGATACCTGTACTACACAGGTGAGACTGGTACCTGTACTACACAGGTGAGACTGGTACCTGTACTACACAGGTGAGACTGGTACCTGTACTACACAGGTGAGACTGGTACCTGTACTACACAGGTGAGACTGGTACCTGTACTACTGATACCTGTACTACTGATACCTGTACTACACAGGTGAGACTGATACCTGTACTACACAGGTGAGACTGATACCTGTACTACACAGGTGAGACTGGTACCTGTACTACACAGGTGAGACTGGTACCTGTACTACACAGGTGAGACTGGTACCTGTACTACACAGGTGAGACTGGTACCTGTACTACACAGGTGAGACTGATACCTGTACTACACAGGTGAGACTGATACCTGTACTACACAGGTGAGACTGATACCTGTACTACACAGGTGAGACTGGTACCTGTACTACTGATACCTGTACTACTGATACCTGTACTACACAGGTGAGACTGATACCTGTACTACACAGGTGAGACTGGTACCTGTACTACACAGGTGAGACTGGTACCTGTACTACACAGGTGAGACTGATACCTGTACTACACAGGTGAGACTGATACCTGTACTACACAGGTGAGACTGGTACCTGTACTACACAGGTGAGACTGATACCTGTACTACACAGGTGAGACTGATACCTGTACTACACAGGTGAGACTGATACCTGTACTACACAGGTGAGACTGATACCTGTACTACACAGGTGAGACTGGTACCTGTACTACTGATACCTGTACTACACAGGTGAGACTGGTACCTGTACTACTGATACCTGTACTACACAGGTGAGACTGGTACCTGTACTACTGATACCTGTACTACACAGGTGAGACTGGTACCTGTACTACACAGGTGAGACTGGTACCTGTACTACACAGGTGAGACTGGTACCTGTACTACACAGGTGAGACTGGTACCTGTACTACACAGGTGAGACTGATACCTGTACTACACAGGTGAGACTGATACCTGTACTACACAGGTGAGACTGATACCTGTACTACACAGGTGAGACTGGTACCTGTACTACTGATACCTGTACTACTGATACCTGTACTACACAGGTGAGACTGATACCTGTACTACACAGGTGAGACTGGTACCTGTACTACACAGGTGAGACTGGTACCTGTACTACACAGGTGAGACTGATACCTGTACTACACAGGTGAGACTGATACCTGTACTACACAGGTGAGACTGGTACCTGTACTACACAGGTGAGACTGATACCTGTACTACACAGGTGAGACTGATACCTGTACTACACAGGTGAGACTGATACCTGTACTACACAGGTGAGACTGATACCTGTACTACACAGGTGAGACTGGTACCTGTACTACTGATACCTGTACTACACAGGTGAGACTGGTACCTGTACTACTGATACCTGTACTACACAGGTGAGACTGGTACCTGTACTACTGATACCTGTACTACTGATACCTGTACTACACAGGTGAGACTGGTACCTGTACTACTGATACCTGTACTACTGATACCTGTACTACACAGGTGAGACTGGTACCTGTACTACTGATACCTGTACTACTGATACCTGTACTACACAGGTGAGACTGGTACCTGTACTACTGATACCTGTACTACACAGGTGAGGTGAGACTGATACCTGTCTCTCCTGTGTTTAATCAACGTAGTGTTGTGTTTCTGAATGGAGTTCCTGCTGTGTATCGGCGTGTTCACCTGTGTTCACCTGTGTGTCATGTGACCTCCTGCAGGTCGTATCAAGGCGATCCAGTTGGAGTACTCTGAGGCCCGCAGGACTCTGACCAACGCTCTGAGGAAAGCTCCTCAGCACACGGCCGTGGGCTTCAAGCAGACGGTCCGTTACACACCGATGCACACGTTATTACACGTGTTATTATACACGTTATTACACGTGTATTATACACGTTATTACACGTGTATAATACAAGTTATTACACGTGTATAATACAAGTTATTACACGTGTTATAATACAAGTTATTACACGTGTATTATACAAGTTATTACACGTGTATTATACAAGTTATTACACGTGTATAATACAAGTTATTACACGTGTTATTATACAAGTTATTACACGTGTTCTAATACAAGTTATTACACATGTTATCGTACAAGTTATTACACGTGTTCTAATACAAGTTATTACACGTGTTATCGTACAAGTTAATGCATGTGTTATCATACAAGTTATTGTAAGTGATGATAGACGTATTGATCCGTGATCAGGTCCACAAGCTGCTGATCGTGGTGGAGTTGCTGTTGGGAGAGATTCCTGACAGACTTCAGTTCAGACAGCCGTCACTGAAGAGGTCCCTGATGCCGTACTTCCTGCTGACTCAGGGTCAGTTGTTACCCCCTGATTACCCTCAGTCCTGTTCCCTTCAGTCCTGTTCCCTTCAGTCCTGTTCCCTTCAGTCCTGTTCCCTTCAGTCCTGTTCCCTTCAGTCCTGTTCCCTCAGTCCTGTTCCCTCAGTCCTGTTCCCTTCAGTCCTGTTCCCTTCAGTCCTGTTCCCTTCAGTCCTGTTCCCTTCAGTCCTGTTCCCTTCAGTCCTGTTCCCTTCAGTCCTGTTCCCTTCAGTCCTGTTCCCTCAGTCCTGTTCCCTTCAGTCCTGTTCCCTCAGTCCTGTTCCCTCAGTCCTGTTCCCTTCAGTCCTGTTCCCTCAGTCCTGTTCCCTCAGTCCTGTTCCCTTCAGTCCTGTTCCCTTCAGTCCTGTTCCCTTCAGTCCTGTTCCCTTCAGTCCTGTTCCCTTCAGTCCTGTTCCCTTCAGTCCTGTTCCCTTCAGTCCTGTTCCCTCAGTCCTGTTCCCTTCAGTCCTGTTCCCTCAGTCCTGTTCCCTTCAGTCCTGTTCCCTCAGTCCTGTTCCCTCAGTCCTGTTCCCTTCAGTCCTGTTCCCTTCAGTCCTGTTCCCTTCAGTCCTGTTCCCTTCAGTCCTGTTCCCTTCAGTCCTGTTCCCTTCAGTCCTGTTCCCTTCAGTCCTGTTCCCTCAGTCCTGTTCCCTTCAGTCCTGTT
>JBAMJR010000117.1:445000-520000 GCA_038501785.1 Myoxocephalus aenaeus
TGCTGATACTTCAGCATTTAATGTACATAAATGTATATTAATGCATCATATTTTACCGTAAAGTACTGACCCAAGTGTAAAGTTGCATCCAGTGGACATTTTAAAGTAAAGTACGTCACTTCTCTTTTACTTTGAAGTACAAGTCAGGTGCTCCTTCATTGAATCCTGGCGGTGCGTTCAGGTGCTCCTTCATTGAATCCTGATGGTGCGTTCAAGTTACTCGCTCATTGAATCCTGGCGGTGCGTTCAGGTGCTCCTTCATTGAATCCTGGCGGTGCGTTCAGGTTACTCGCTCATTGAATCCTGGCGGTGCGTTCAGGTGCTCCTTCATTGAATCCTGACGGTGCGTTCAGGTGCTCGTTCATTGAATCCTGACGGTGCGTTCAGGTGCTCGTTCATTGAACCCTGACGGTGCGTTCAGGTGCTCGTTCATTGAATCCTGGCTGTGCGTTCAGGTGCTCGTTCATTGAATCCTGACGGTGCGTTCAGGTGCTCGTTCATTGAACCCTGACGGTGCGTTCAGGTGCTCGTTCATTGAATCCTGATGGTGCGTTCAAGTTACTCGCTCATTGAATCTTGGCGGTGCGTTCAGGTGCTCCTTCATTGAATCCTGATGGTGCGTTCAAGTTACTCGCTCATTGAATCCTGGCGGTGCGTTCAGGTGCTCCTTCATTGAATCCTGACGGTGCGTTCAGGTGCTCCTTCATTGAATCCTGACGGTGCGTTCAGGTGCTCGTTCATTGAATCCTGGCGGTGCGTTCAGGTGCTCCTTCATTGAATCCTGATGGTGCGTTCAAGTTACTCGCTCATTGAATCCTGGCGGTGCGTTCAGGTGCTCCTTCATTGAATCCTGACGGTGCGTTCAGGTGCTCGTTCATTGAATCCTGACGGTGCGTTCAGGTGCTCGTTCATTGAACCCTGACGGTGCGTTCAGGTGCTCGTTCATTGAATCCTGGCTGTGCGTTCAGGTGCTCGTTCATTGAATCCTGACGGTGCGTTCAGGTGCTCGTTCATTGAACCCTGACGGTGCGTTCAGGTGCTCGTTCATTGAATCCTGGCGGTGCGTTCAGGTGCTCGTTCATTGAATCCTGACGGTGCGTTCAGGTGCTCGTTCATTGAACCCTGACGGTGCGTTCAGATGCTCGTTCATTGAATCCTGGCGGTGCGTTCAGGTGCTCCTGAATATATTTCAATAGGTTTCCTCGTTGAGATTAAGACTCCATGTTCAATATTTAAAAAGTCAATAACTGTAATGACGTAACAGTGATGTACAAGTACCTTTACTCAAGTACTTTAATGTTTAAGTTTATAAAATATGATTAAATATTTTATATTTTTTATATTTATCTTGTATATTGTGTGTAAAAAAAAAAAAAAGTACGAAGAGCAAGTGAAACCGGAGTCAAATTCCATGTATGTGCACATTTACATGGCCATTAAAGCTGATTCTGATTCTGATATAGACAGAAATACTACAACAGTCATCTGCTGCTGAGTATGATCAATAATCAATAATAGAATATCAAACAGGAAATACGGAGTACTTACTTTTGACGCAGAGCTCTTATAATGTATTTTTATTGCAGTATTACTTTTAATGAAGCAAAAAATACTCTATTGCTGCCTAATAATATAATAATAATAATAATTACATATTAATTAGTAATTATTTTAAATAATCAATAATGTTATTATTATTCATTATTATGTATTAATATTGTTATTATTAATATGTAATTATTATTATTATTATATTATTAGGCACATAATAATAATAATAATAATAATAATAATAATAATAATAATAATAATAATAATGAACAGAAGAACTTTTCAAAGTTTCACAACCCGCTGAACGAATCCGGACCTGGTGACGTCAAGGTGTGGAGTCACGTGGTTCACCACCGCAGGTGAGACCCCCCTGGCGGATCCCGGTTCTTGTGGCGCAACACTCGGCTTCGTCACTTCGGGATTCTTCGTCATGACTCGACGGAGTTGTCCGTCAACGGAAAACCCCGCAGGCGCGCCTGCAGATAAAGAGCCAACCGGCCGCCAATGGAAGCTGAAGGAGACGGGAGCGAGTTTACCGGCGGACCGAGACTGCGACCCAGACACAGACCGAGACCCCCACCGAGACCCCGACAGCCTCCCTGACAGACATGAACACTGCAATCGGTGAGGACCAACTTTTACTGTCTGCATGCGACTTAAATCAGCAGAAACATGCATGAAGTTTGGTGGAGGAGAGAACTCCGATATAAAAACAAAGTTTAACAGAGTCCCGTTGAAGAACATCCATGTATGGAGGGTTATTAGTGCCAGTGCTAGATGTGGAGGGTTATTAGTCTTGAGTATGGAGGGTTATTAGTGCCAGTGCTAGATGTGGAGGGTTATTGGTCTTGAGTATGGAGGGTTATTAGTGCCAGTGCTAGATGTGGAGGGTTATTAGTCTTGAGTATGGAGGGTTATTAGTGCAGAGTATGGAGGGTTATTCGTGCTGTATGGAGGGTTATTCGTGCTGTATGGAGGGTTATTAGTGCTAGATGCGGAGGGTTATTAGTCTTGAGTATGGAGGGTTATTAGTGATGGATGGATGGTTATTAGTATTGTGTATGGAGGGTTATCAGTGATGGATGTGGAGGGTTATTAATACTGTATATGGAGGGTTATTAGTCTTGAGTATGGAGGGTTATTCGTGGTGTATGGAGGGTTATTAGTGCCAGTGCTAGATGTGGAGGGTTATTAGTCTTGAGTATGGAGGGTTATTAGTGCCAGTGCTAGATGTGGAGGGTTATTAGTCTTGAGTATGGAGGGTTATTAGTGCCAGTGCTAGATGTGGAGGGTTATTAGTCTTGAGTATGGAGGGTTATTAGTGCCAGTGCTAGATGTGGAGGGTTATTAGTCTTGAGTATGGAGGGTTATTAGTGCAGAGTATGGAGGGTTATTAGTGCTAGATGCGGAGGGTTATTAGTCTTGAGTATGGAGGGTTATTAGTGATGGATGGATGGTTATTAGTACTGTGTATGGAGGGTTATCAGTGATGGATGTGGAGGGTTATTAATACTGTATATGGAGGGTTATTCGTGCTGTATGGAGGGTTATTAGTGCTGGATGTGGAGGGTTATTAATACTGTATATGGAGGGTTATTAGTACTGGATGTGGAGGGTTATTAATACTGTATATGGAGGGTTATTAGTCTTGAGTATGGAGGGTTATTCGTGCTGTATGGAGGGTTATTAGTGCAGAGTATAGAGGGTTATTAGTGCTGGATGGAGGGTTATTAGTGCCGGATGGAGGGTTATTAGTGCGATATGGAGGGTTATTAGTGACAGATGTGGAGGGTTATTAGTGCAGGATGTGGAGGGTTATTAGTGTCGGATGTGGAGGGTTATTTGTGCAGAGTATAGAGGGTTATTAGTGCTGTATGTGGAGGGTTATTAGTGCTGGATGGAGGGTTATTAGTGCCAAATATGGACGATTGTTATATGATGATGATGATGATGATGGTTCTCCCTACAGTCTTCGCTCTGCTGCACTGCTTCCTGTTGGCAGATTTAATCCAATCAGCTCCCACCATCTCGCCGTCCGACTTGTCGGCGGCGCTCAGAGCGGCGGCCGATCGAGCAAAGACGCTGGTGGAGAAAATCCTGAGGGACGTCCCCGCCGCGCACGCCGCCACCGTCACCATCGAGGTAAATGAGGCGCGAGATTGGCTGCTGCTGCGGCTCGACTCCTATTGGCTGTTGTTCTTCTTCATGTGTTGATTACTTCTTCCTGGTCTCCTCAGGGTTTAACCGCCGACTCCGCCCACACGACGCACCTGCAGATGATGGCGACATCACTGGGCATCCCCGCCGCCCCCGTCCTCAAGCCGCCGTCCGAGCGCTTCACTCTGGTCAGTCTGGGGTTCTTTATGTTCTTCAGGAGGTTCTCTGTAATCCCGTCAGAGGTTCTAGTGGTAGCATGAACATAACTTAATCTGTGTGTCGCCTCCTGCAGGATGTCTGTGTGAGCCGCATGTCCGCCGGCTGCCGGCTGTACCAAAGGCTGCTGGGAGTTTTAGCTGACCGGCTGACCGGACTGAGCGACCTGCAGGCCGACCTGAGAGACCTGCAGACACACCTCAGCAAGGTGACCACACACCTGACACGATGTCACCGCCTCACCGCATGACCTCACCGCATGACCTCACCGCATGACCTCACCGCATGACCTCACCGCATGACCTCACCACATGACCTCACCGCATGACCTCACTGCATGACCTCAATGCATGACCTCACTGCATGACCTCAATGCATGACCTCACCACATGACCTCACCACATGACCTCAACACATGACCTCAACACATGACCTCACCGCATGACCTCACCGCATGACCTCATTACATGACCTCATCACATGACCTCATTACATGACCTCATCGCATGACCTCATCGCATGACCTCATCGCATGACCTCACCGCATGACCTCACCGCATGACCTCACCGCATGACCTCATCGCATGACCTCATCACATGACCTCATCACATGACCTCAACACATGACCTCATTACATGACCTCATTACATGACCTCATCACATGACCTCACTGCATGACCTCAACACATGAACTCAACACATGACCTCACCGTATGACCCCATCACATGACCTCATCACATGACCTCATCACATGACCTCATCACATGACCCCATCACATGACCTCACCACATGACCTCACTGACTGTGTTTGTGCTTCAGATGGAGGAGGCGGCTCAGCTCGTCGTCGACGAGTCAGATCCGAACCAGAGCCTGGACCTGGCCTTCCGTCTCCACGGTAACTACGAGCGCCAGGTGGCGGCCCACCTGACGCTGACGCAGCTCCGCTCCTTTAGTCACGACCTCATCCGTAGCCTGAGAGCCGTCGCCACCTACAGGCCCCGCCCTGCAGGTGCACGCTAAGCCCCGCCCACCAGGAGCACACGGGAACAAAGTGGGGAAACGAAACAAAGCCGGCATCCAAAGGTCGTGACCTTTATGACCGACCGCCTGCGTCTCTCTGCAGTGCATCATGGGAGATATTTTATGAAGGTGTTCCTAAAATGATGAGGATGATGATGATAAGGATGATGACGAGGATGAGGATGAGGATGATGAGGATCTGGACTTGAAGCTGACAGAATAAAAGCTCAGTTCCTGATCTCTGGTCAGTGAAGAAGATTGACCTCCGAGTGAGACGTCCCTCTGCAGAGGTGATCTTTGAGACTTTACTTTCTGTGCTTGTTTTCCAACTGAGGACGTTTTATTGTGAAGGGCTTATCAGCGTGTCGGAGGAATGTGAGCGAGCTTCAACTGAAAGAACTGATCTGAGGTCTGCAAGTCTGAACCCGTCCGGCTGTCTTCAGTTCCTCATCCACTCTAAACGCGACTCCAGTCTCTAACACGAGTCACCGGTCAGTTGGGATCCAGCGATCAATCAACTGTCACCCTATAGGCAGAAACTCTGATCATCCGTTCATTGTTTGAGACGATTTAAACCAAAATGTTTATTTGAACTAAAGACGACACATTTTTCACTGTTTTCTGACCAATAGACTAATCAATAACTGTCAACTAATCAATAACAAATCCGAATTGTTTTGACAATCTAAAAAAGTATGTGGAGGCTTTTATTGTGAAAAAGCGACAATAAATGGTCAGAGCTCTTTATTTCAAATGATTTTGTATCTGTGTGTGTGTATATATATATATATATATATATATATATATATATATATATATATATATGTATATGTATGTGTATGTGTGTGTGTGTGTATATATATATATATATATATATATATATATATATATCTGTATATTCATATTTGTTAATATTTATGAATATGTATTCATATTTTTTTATATTTATTACTTATTAATAGTTTTCACTATTTATTAATATTTCTCAGCTCATATTTCAGATGTTTAAATAAAAATGTTGGTTTAAGTTATTTATCATAATTTATTTATTTGTTATTTATGCTGGAATATTTATTTTTCTGTAAAGATGTGTAATTTTATGTCAGCGCAGAGATGATATTATTGTGTCCATTGTTATATATTTACTGTATTTATTTGTTTTGTTTGTCTTTTAATTAACTTTTATAATGAGATTCTTACAACCAATCAGGAGCCTTTGTTTGTTTTCAATAATAAAAAACACTGTTTTCTTAATATTGTTGTTTGTTTGTTCACGTCTGCGTCTCGGGGTGCGTTCCATTCTGCTTCGCTCACTTGAGCATCATTTAGAGACAATGCAGACATCGTGTCATGTGACTGGAAACAGGAAATTAATTTATTTATTCCTGACCTGCTAGTTAGCTAACTAGTCTGTCTCTAGAGCATGCTAGTTAGCTAGCTGGTCTCTAGAGCATACTAGTTAGCTAACTAGTCCGTCTCTAGAGCATGCTAATTAGCTAGCTGGCCTCTAGAGTATGCTAGTTAGCTAACTAGTCCGTCTCTAGCGCATGCTAATTAGCTAGCTGGTCTCTAGAGCATGCTAGTTAGCTAACTAGTCTGTCTCTAGAGCATGCAAGTTAGCTTGCTGGTCTCTAGAGCATGCTAGTTAGCTAACTACTCTGTCTCTAGAGGATGCAAGTTAGCTAGCTGGTTTCTAGAGCATGCTAGTTAACCATATCAGTCTTAAGAACCAAACTTGACAGAAACTCAGAAAAATCAGATATAAATTCTGAATACGGACCTGGTGCCCGGAACACCACAACAAACAGAATTGGTTGTACTAATTTCCAGGTTGGGTGTGAAAGACTAATGCCGTGTTCACCGCGGAAGTTTAGTCGCGCGAGTGAAACGAGGGTGTTCACACCAAACTCGAAACATCACGCCGCGAAAGGGGCGTGGCTTATCTCAGTCACTTGTCTCTGTGAAAGGAGCTTTCATTTCCGCTATCGACCATGGAATAAATAGCCACTAGTTTTGCTTTATACTTGTTGTGGAAGTTCCAAACATGTCGAAACATGAAACGCCCTCGTGTCTGGGTTCATAACACCATCCGTAGCCGCACACAGCTCGGTGAATTTCTCCGACTCCTCCAGGAACTGCGTCTGGCTTCTCCGTAAAACGGATACCGATTCTGCCACCCACCATGGAATTAACCACTAGTTCTGCTTTATACTTGTTGTGTAAACTCCACATGTGTCGGAACATCAAACTCCATGGTGTCTGGGTTCATAATATTATCCGTAGTCCCACAACAGTGTCTGAATGACGGCCGCTGCCAGCGCTGGTTCTGGCGAAGCAGCAGCAGTTTCATTCGGGACCGGCAAGACGGCGTTGATGACGGGCGGAGCTTCTTAACGCTGATTCTCAACGCTGATTGGCTGCCGCAACTTTGCGTCACGCGAATTCTCCGCTGGAGTTGGGAGAATTCAACTCGCGCGAATTCGCGCCGCGTCCTTCGCTCTGTTCGCCCCTCGTCAAACGCGCTGTTCGCGCCGCCTCAAACGCATCTATCGCGCCGCCCCGCGAAAAAATCGCCGATTCGCGGGGCGGCGCGTCTGTGGATTGACTTTGCATGTAATCTGGTCGCGCCGCAAATTCGCGCCGCGTCCGGTGTGAACATGGCATAAGAACAAGCCTTTCAAATGAGTTGCAGTTCAATCCAGGCTTAGGACCCATTAACAGGCCAGAGCCAAAGATGGCAGCTACTCCACCTCCTCGGCCGGTGTCTCGAGGAATGTGAATATTAATGACTTGGAGGAGTAGATTCATTTAGGCTGACATATTCTTCATGTCTCAGCCAGGTTTCAGTAAAACAAAATAAATCAATGTGATTGTCTGATATTAATTAATTTACTAATCCAGCTTTATATTTAATTCTCCTGTTGTGTTGCATTGTTGCAATAGTGATGTTGATTTTTATGAGGTTATTTTCTATAACTCTTCTTCTGGCTACTTTGGATTTAATTAAATGCTAGTTAGCTAACTAGTCCGTCTCTAGAGCATGCTAGTTAGCTAACTAGTCCGTTCATAGAGCATGCTAGTTAGCTAACTAGTCCGTCCCTAGAGCACGCTAGTTAGCTAGCTGGTTTCTAGAGCATGCTAGTTAGTTAACTTAGGGTGACCAGACGTCCTCTTTTTCCCGGACATGTCCTCTTTTCGAGACTTAAAAAAAGCGTCCGGCAGGGATTCCAAAAACGTCCGGGATTTTGCTACGTCGGGGAAAATAGTTATTACCCCCTTACAAGTTTTGGAAATGGTATCTCCCTCACGTTCCACCTTCTTGCGCAAGCTCTGACTGTAGAGAGAACTGTCATTGGTCGACCGATCTCAACGTAAATGTAAGTTCACGGCATGCTACACACTACTGCTACCCCCCCCCGAAGTGTCCTCCTCCTCCTCTCTCTCCTACTCTCCTCCCCCCCCCCCCCCCCGGAACGAAGTGTTCTCTTTTTCACAAACTCAAATCTGGTCACCCTAGTTAACTAGTCCGTCTCTAGAGCATGCTAGTTAGCTAGCTGGTCTCTAGAATATGCTAGTTAGCTAACTAGTCCATCTCTAGAGCATGCTTGTTAGCTAGCTAGTCCGTCTCTAGAGCATGCTTGTTAGCTAACTAGTCCGTCTCTAGAGCATGCTTGTTAGCTAACTAGTCCGTCTCTAGAGCATGCTAGTTAGCTAACTAGTCCGTCTCTAGAGCATGCTAGTTAGCTAACTGGTCTTTAGCGGTCCCTCCCGGCCCAGTGGTTCCACCGTGCTTTCATGCTCCACTGGTTTCAGAGGATGAACCTTCTGTGGTCCTGAGGAGGTTAGCAAAAAGCTAAGCTAACTGTTCATCACTTTATGATTTGGAGTTAAAGAAAACTCCAAAAAGATTTTTCACAGATTTATTTATTTAAATCATTTTGAGCTCAAAAGTCGCCGTTTTACAATAAATCACATCCAGCTGTTCATCTGCGGTAACAACTTCCTGTTTCTCTTTCAAAATAATTCAATCAATTAATCAATCAATCAACGCAGAAACTGTTTTTTGACCAAATGCGATCCATTTGGTCAAAAAACTAACTTTTCTGTGGACTCATGTTTGTCCTTCAGGGACACCGTGGGGACAACGTATCACAATGTCAAATCTTTGTCTTTTGCCGAGAATCCAGGAAAAGTGTGACAGAAATCTCCTCCCTCACATGTCCTCTGTCCCACCTCTGGTCTTCCTCCCCTGGTTGTCCTCTGTCCCCCTCTGGTCTTCCTCCCGGGTTGTCCTCTGTCCCCCTCTGGTCTTCCTCCCTGGGTTGTCCTCTGTCCCCCTCTGGTCTTCCTCCCCGGGTTGTCCTCTGTCCCCCTCTGGTCTTCCTCCCTGGTTGTCCTCTGTCCCCCTCTGGTCTTCCTCCCTGGTTGTCCTCTGTCCCCCTCTGGTCTTCCTCCCAGGGTTGTCCTCTGTCTTCCTCCCCCAAAGGTGCTCTGTTCCCACGGTGATGGAGGTAAGTTGGTCAGATGTACGATGTATGATGTCTCTTCTTTGTCTCTTTCTCTGTCCCCCCTCATGTCCCTCATGTCCCCCTCATTACCCTCATGTCCCTCTCCATGTTCCTTATGTCCCCCCTCATGTTCCTTATGTCCCCTCATGTCCATCATGTCCCTCATGTCCCTCATGTCCCCATGTCCATCATGTCCCTCATGCGCCCCCTCATGTCCCTCATGCCCCCCCTCATGTCCATCATGCCCCCCTCATGTCCATCATGTCCCTCATGTCCCTCATGTCCCCCCTCATGTCCATCATGTCCCTCCTCATGTCTATCATGTCCCTTATGTCCATCATGTCCCTCATGTCCCCCCTCATGTCCCCCATGTCCCCCCTCATGTCCATCATGTCTCCCATGTCCCTCATGTCCCCCAGCATGTCCCTTATGTCCCTCATGTCCCCCCTCATGTCCATCATGTCCCCCCTCATGTCCATCATGTCTCCCATGTCCCTCATGTCCCCCAGCATGTCCCTTATGTCCCTCATGTCCCCCCTCATGTCCATCATGTCCCTCATGTCCATCATGTCCCCCATGTCCTTCATGTCCCTCATTTCCATTTCCATCATGTCCCCCATGTCCCTCATGTCCCCTTATGTCCACCATGTCCATCATGTCCCTCATGTCCCCTTATGTCCCCCATGTCCATCATGTCCCTCATGTCCCCCCTCATGTCCCTCATGCCCCCCATGTCCCCCATGTCCATCATGTCCCCCATGTCCCCCATGTCCCTCATGTCCCTCATGCCCCCCATGTCCCCCATGTCCATCATGTCCCCCATGTCCTTCATGTCCCTCATTTCCATTTCCATCATGTCCCCCATGTCCCTCATGTCCATCATGTCCATCATGTCCCCCATGTCCCCCATGTCCCTCATGTCCCTCATGCCCCCCATGTCCCCCATGTCCATCATGTCCCCCATGTCCTTCATGTCCCTCATTTCCATTTCCATCATGTCCCTCATGCCCCCCATGTCCCCCATGTCCATCATGTCCCCCATGTCCCCCATGTCCCTCATGTCCCTCATGCCCCCCATGTCCCCCATGTCCATCATGTCCCCCATGTCCTTCATGTCCCTCATTTCCATTTCCATCATGTCCCCCATGTCCCACATGTCCATCATGTCCCCCATGTCCCCCATGTCCCCCATGTCCATCATGTCCATCATGTCCCTGATGCGCCCCCTCATGTCCCTCATGTCCCCCCTCATGTCCATCATGCCCCCCTCATGTCCCTCATGTCCCTCATGTCCCTCATCGTCAGTTCCTGCGATGTTCGTTGTCTCTTCTTCGTTGTTTGTCTTTCTGTCTCAGAGCTTTTCTTTCTTTCTCGGCTGCAGAGTGAAAATCTTTGATGCGACGCTTCAAAACATTGCGATCGGACGAACTGAGCATGCCCAGAGCCTGCAAGACGAGGACAGAGGTCTCACTCTGATGTTTTATGAAACATTAAATAAACGATCAGGTTTAGACAGAGGTCTCATTCTTATTGAACATTACATTTGAATCTGTAAAGAAAAGAGAGTTTATCCTCCTCTTCCTCACCTTCAGCTTGTTGCCGTCCATCTGCAGCAGCTGCTCTCCGTCCACGTCTCTCGCACTGAATTCTGGGACGTATTGCTCCATGTTGAGTCCTCTCAGCCAATCACAGACCTGCTGGGTCGTCCACAAGGACACCACACAGGACGGGTCCTCAAAGGGCTGAGGAAGAGGAGGAGGAGGAAGAGGAAGAACAAGGAGGAGGAAGAGGAAGATGAGGAAGAAGAAGAGGAGGAAGAAGACGAGGAAGAAGAAGAACAAGGAGGAGGAGGAAGAAGAAGAACAAGGAGGAGGAGGAGGAAGAGAAAGATGAGGAAGAAGAGGAAGAAGAGGAGGAAGAAGAGGAGGAAGAAGACGAGGAAGAAGAAGAACAAGGAGGAGGAGGAGGAAGAGGAGGAGGAAGATGAGGAAGATGAGGAAGAAGAGGAAGAGGAGGAAAAAGAGGAGGAAGAGGATGAGGAAGAAGAAGAACAAGGAGGAGGAAGAGGAAGAATCATAACATCACTGTTCAACTGAAGAAGACGTTTATTGTTGATAAACATCAGATGATGAAGATTTCCTCTGAATGATATGAACATGTGAGTCAAGAAGAAGAAGAAGAAGAAGAAGAAGAAGAAGAAGAAGAAGAAGAAGAAGAAGAAGAAGAGTGTGTGTGTGTGTGTGTGTGTGTGTGTGTGTGTGTGTGTGTGTGTGTGTGTGTGTGTGTGTGTGTGTGTGTGTGTGTGTGTGTGTGTGTGTGTGTTACCTCATCAGAGGACTGGGACAGCGTGTGGTACGGGTGGGAGGATCTGGAGGAGGAGTCAACAGGAGGAGAGGAAGAGGAGGAGGTGTGAGGAAGAGGAGTAGAGAACTCCTCACTGAGAGCCGACTCCTGAAGGATCAACACAGGAAGTAGTTATTGATTTCTTCTTCTTTTACTTCCTGTTTGTGATCAGATGTGATGATTGATAGAGCTTTAATGTGACTTGTAGAAAAGAAACAACATGTGACTTGTAGAAACATTATCTGACTTCTGGAAACATCATGTGACTTGTGGAAACATTATGTGACTTGTAGAAACACCATGTGACTTGTAGAAACATCATGTGACTTGTAGAAACATTATGTGACTTGTAGAAACATTATGTGACTTGTAGAAACATCATGTGACTTGTAGAAACATCATGTGACTTGTAGAAACATGATGTGACTTGTAGAAACACCATGTGACTTGTAGAAACACCATGTGACTTGTAGAAACATTATGTGACTTGTAGAAACATGATGTGACTTGTAGAAACATGATGTGACTTGTAGAAACATGATGTGACTTGTAGAAACATCATGTGACTTGTAGAAACATCATGTGACTTGAGGAAACATCATGTGACTTGTAGAAACATCATGTGACTTGTAGAAACATTATGTGACTTGTAGAAACACCATGTGACTTGTAGAAACATCATGTGACTTGTAGAAACATCATGTGACTTGTAGAAACACCATGTGACTTGTAGAAACATCATGTGACTTGTAGAAACATTTTGTGACTTGTAGAAACACCATGTGACTTGTAGAAACATCATGTGACTTGTAGAAACACCATGTGACTTGTAGAAACACCATGTGACTTGTAGAAACATTATGTGACTTGTAGAAACATTATGTGACTTGTAGAAACACCATGTGACTTGTAGAAACAACCTGTGACTTGTAGAAACATCATGTGACTTGTAGAAACATTATGTGACTTGTAGAAACACCATGTGACTTGTAGAAACAACCTGTGACTTGTAGAAACATCATGTGACTTGTAGAAACACCATGTGACTTGTAGAAACATCATGTGACTTGTAGAAACATTATGTGACTTGTAGAAACATTATGTGACTTGTAGAAACACCATGTGACTTGTAGAAACATTATGTGACTTGTAGAAACACCATGTGACTTGTATAAACAACCTGTGACTTGTATACACATTATGTGACTTGTATACACATTATGTGACTTTTGGAGAGACTTGTGGAGACATTATGTGACTTGTGGAAACATTATGTGACTTGTAGAAACATTATGTGACTTGTGGAAACATTATGTGACTTGCAGAAACATTATGTGACTTGTGGAGAGACTTGTGGAGACATTATGTGACTTGTAGAAACATTATGTGACTTTTGGAGCCATTATGTGACTTGTAGAAACAACATGTGACTTGTGGAGAGACTTGTGGAGAGACTTTTGGAGCCATTATGTGACTTGTAGAAACAACATGTGACTTGTGGAGAAACTTGTAGAAACATTATGTGACTTGTGGAAACATTATTTGACTTGTGGAGCCATTATGTGACTTGTAGAAACATTATTTGACTTGTGGAGACATTATGTGACTTGTAGAAACATTATGTGACTTGTGGAGCCATTATGTGACTTGTAGAAACATTATTTGACTTGTGGAGACATTATGGACCCGTACTTGTACAGCTCTTTTCTAGTCTTCCGACCACTCAAAGCGCTTTAACACTACATGACATCATTCACCCATTCACACGCTGACGAGAGGAGCTACTATGCAAGGAGCCACATCAGATTATCAACCATTCATACACTGTAGGCGCAGCTACGGGAGCATTTTAGGGTTAAGTGTCTTGCTCAAGGACACATCGACATGGAGCCAGGAGCCAGGGATTGAACCGCCGATCCTCTGATTGAAGGACGACCCTGCTTATTATGTGACTTGTAGAAACATTATGTGACTTGTAGTAATTAAGTAACATGGTGGTTAGTTAGTTAGTGGTCTTGTACCTGGGAGTGAGACTTGCGGGGCCTCGGGGAGCCGGCTTTGGGGGAGCCGGCCTTGGGGGGGGCGGCTTTGGGGGAGCCGGGCGGCGTCCCGGAGGAGGAGAGCGACCCCCGTCCTTCCGTGAACCAGGAGAACGGGACGAAGGACCCCGAGGACCGAGATGGACTCTCAGACGGCTCCCTGAGGACAGAGGACCAGGTGAGGACACGGAGACCACATGTGTGTTTATTGTTGTTTATTATTGTTGTTTATTGTTTATTGCGAGGACCCACCGGCTGCCCACGGAGAGCCGGTTGGACTTGTCTTTCCGCACTCGGATGTAGGACCGTCTGAGCGTCACCCTAAGAGACAGAGAACCTACTGAGCAAACTGGACAAAGGCTGCTGGAGGAACCGGGTTCATCTCACTTCCTGTGCCCCCGGTGGCCGAATATGAAACTACACCGGGAATAGACAACAGTGTCTGCTGGAAATCACAATAATTCCAGAAGACACTGTTGTTCATCCAATATTCTCTTTGAATAGAGGGAGTACTTCTGCAATGGAGAGTGTTGCATTGTGGGTTGTCTCTAGCTTGATGCTAGGCTAGCTCTTCAGGGCTGTTAAGCTAATCGGAGGGTGCGCTGTTGAGAGTCTAAAATATCAGACATGTTTCATTTATTCGATGTTTTTTTGTTTTGACTCGACAGTGAAGTTCAATGAAGGGAACATTGTCAACAACCAATAGGAGCGTTCTGTGTGTGTGTGTGTGTGTGTGTGTGTGTGTGTGTGTGTGTCTCACCCGAGGTCCAGGAAACGTCTCTTGGTTTTCTTGTCGAAGACAACAGTCGGACTGCCGGAATCAGCTGGACTCGTGTCCCGACTCGAATCAGAAACCAACACTGACACACATATGTATTTTTAAAATGACATTATGTAAATGTTGTCATGTTTTAAGCACATAATGTATTTATTTAATGAAAAATAAGGTGTACAAAAATGTATTATACAGTTCTTTAATAACTTAAGTTGAGTGGTTAAGTTCTTTATTAATTACAAATATATTTGTACTTTACCCAGGAGTACTGAGTATTTCTTCCACCACTTCCCAATGTCATACTACATAATGAAAGTATACAATATGTAGACTATATGTAGAAATCCTGTTCATTTATAAGCAGTATACTTTATAGATGTTTATTATGTGAAATGCAACAATGTTGCAACGACGTGTTCATGTGATCGATACTTGAGCTTCACTTTCATCACAAAAGATAAACGCTGGCAAAGTGCAGCTTTGCAAACACACACACACACACACACACACACACACACACACACACACACACACACACACACACACACACACACACACACACACACACACACACACACACACACACACACACACACACAAATGTAGAAAGGTGTGTCTCAGGTGTGTGTTTCAGGTGTGTGTCTCGTGTGTCTTAGGTGTGTCTCAGGTTTGTGTCTCAGGTTTGTCTCAAGTGCGTCTCAGGTGTGTCTCAGGTGTGTGTCTTAGGTGTGTCTCAGGTGTGTGTTTCAGGTGTGTTTCAGGTGTGTCTCAAGTGTGTCTCAGGTGTGTCTCAGGTGTGTTTCAGGTGTGTCTCAGGTTTGTGTTTCAGGTGTGTCTCAGGTGTGTGTTTCAGGTGTGTCTCAGGTGTGTGTTTCAGGTGTGTCTCAGGTGTGTCTCAGGTGTGTGTTTCAGGTGTGTCTCAGGTGTGTCTCAGGTGTGTGTTTCAGGTGTGTCTCAGGTGTGTGTTTCAGGTGTGTCTCAGGTGTGTCTCAGGTGTTTACCTTCGCTGTCGGGTCTCCTGCTCCTCCTCATGTAGACCCGGGAGCAGTCGGATCTGGGGCAGGACCGTGAGGGTGAGCTGCTGGGAGTCACCAGGGCCTCCTGAGACGTGGTATTGGTCAGCTGACGGTACCGCCCCCGCGGGGGGCCAGCCAATGAGGCTCCTTCATCCTCCGGAGAGCGACGCACCTGAGGAGCCAAAGTGAAGAGAATTGCAGTTAGCTAGCGGCGCGGTTAGAGAGCGGCGCGGTTAGAGAGCGGCGCGGTTAGCGAGCGGCGCGGTTAGCGAGCGGCACGGTTAGCGAGCGGCACGGTTAGCGAGCGGCACGGTTAGCGAGCGGCGGGGTTAGAGAGCGGCACGGTTAGCGAGCGGCACGGTTAGAGAGCGGCGGGGTTTTCGAGGTTAGCAAGGTTAGCGAGGTTGGCGAGCGGCGCGGTTTAGTGTGAACGTGACCTTCTTCTCCTTCAATTACAGGAGCTGAGCTCTGATTGGTCTCACCAGAGAGGAGTCGAAAGAGAAGGTGGGGCTTCGAGCCGACAGCAGCGAATCAGGAGAGGGGGAGGAGCCCCGCATGGCCAGGTGGAGAGGTGAGCGGGCGGAGTGTAACGGATTGTCCTGATAACACACAAACACACACAGACACACACACACACGCACACACACATGCACACGCACATGCACACGGACACGCACACACACACACAAAGACAGACAGACAGACAGACAGACAGACAGACAGAGTTGTATGATGTCACAGTGATCGCATCAAACTGGAGGAGGAGCTTAAGAGATGTGGCTGTTTACCTGTAAAATAAATGCAGTGTATATATATATATATATATATATATATATATATATATATATATATATAATAACGCAGTACACGTTGTACTTGTACACTCTGGGTACTCTGACCTTCATCTCCAGACTGTCGTCGCCCTCCGTGGAGCTCACGCTGTCTCTGTAGCGGGACCTGGAGGGGCGGGACCTCCGGGCTTTGACGGACAGCTGGGCGCGGCCCTTCTGGATGCTGTTGTCCAACAGCTCCGTCTCCGGGACCTCGTTCAGGTCTGAAACACCACGCACAGCATTGTGGGGGATGAACCCCGTTATTGATCCGCTCCGATCGGTACGAGCGCTGAGCTGATAAACGTTTACAGGTGAGGTCAGAGGTCACAACCCACGGTGTCACATGACCAGAGGAGGTGTGTGTGTGTGTGTGTGTGTGTGTGTGTGTGTGTGAGTGTGTGTGTGTGAGTGTGTGGACTCACCGAACACGTTGTCTGTATCTTCAGACATCATGACTCAGTTCTTGTTCAGAGACAGAAAATGCCAGAATGAACAACCTTAAAGAACCCTAAAGAACCTTATAGAACGTTAAATATTTCTAAAGAACCGTAAAGAACCTTAACTAACTCTGAAGAACCCTAAAGAACTATAGAGAACCTTAAAGACAGAAAAATGCAGTAAAATAAAGGAATACCATGAAGCTGAGAGAGAGAGGTAGAGAGGGAATAAGAGAGAGGTAGAGAGGGAATAGGAGAGAAAGAGAGGTAGAGAGGGAATAGGAGAGAGGGAGGTGTGGAGAAGTGGGCATGAAACCCAGGAGGAAGGCCATCTGCTGCTTTACCCTGTGGACTCTGTGTGAGCTGTGAACAGATGACACTGTGGGCATCCAGTACTGAAACAAACTGAACCTGAGAAAAGGTACAAATACAACGTTTACACAAGTTCGTCAACCGGCTGAAGTGTCCACGAGCAAGGCTGTAGGCTTGTGTTATTTTGTAGCTCACGGTCTTTAATTGATATTTTCTCATGTTACGTCATGTTACTCCCTCAGGGAATCTCCCCCTTAACGTGGGGGAGGGGTTTGTGTCCCCCAGGGACCGAGGCTATGTGGTCGTGGTAAATGACTCCTGGGAGGGTCTCCCAAGGCAAAGTGGTCTTGGGGAGGAAAGACTGAGAGCGATTCCCTGACCCTTGATGGATCGGCTAGAAAGGAGTTGTCGCTCCACACCCGGAAAAAAAGGAAACCGGGGTCCTCTTCTGGAGCCAGATCTAAGCGAGCATCTGGTGGCCAGGCCGTGGTACTAAAAATCTACATGAGCCGGTTTCCCACAGGGACGGGCATTGACTTGCAACTAGGTGGCAGGCAAAGGCAGGTGTGTAGACCCCTGGCATCTCAGACTGGCTCTCTGGATGTGGAAGGTGTGTACGAGCGGTCAGTAAATCAACGTGCGTTCTCTCGTAGTGTCACTTCAATACTTCTTTTTATTGCTTACCAGCAACAGAAAAGTAAATGAAACTCATCTCAAACAGAAAACTCGCTTTGTTTCAAAATACGATTGAAAAATAGTTTGCCCTTCCGCTCTTTAGCCAAACACACCTGGCTGTACTCAGGTGACGTCTACATATAGAGTTAACGCCCCCGGACGTCATCATTGCATCATCGTCATCATAATCATTTCAGCAATATCATGTCAGCATGATCAACAGTATTTCATTATGATCAGCATAATTTGATATATAGGCGGTAGCATGATTACAATGTACTCACATGGATAGGATATGGTATAGGTAAAACACAAATCAGTGTAATGGCTTCAACACCTTGTATCGTGATATATATTGTATCGTGATATATCTTGTATCGTGATATATCTTCTACGTAATATATATTTTATCGTGATATATATTGTGTTGTGATATATATTGTATCGTGATTTATCTTGTATCGTGATATATCTTGTAGCATGATTTATCTTGTATTGTGATATATCTTGTATCGTGATATATATTATATCGTGATATATCTCGCATCGTGATATATCTTGTATCGTGATATATCTTGCATTGTAATATATTGTATATTGTATTGTGATATAACTTATATCTTGCATCGTGATACATATTGTAGCGTGATTTATCTTGTATCGTGATATATCTTGTATCGTGATATATATTATATCGTGATATATCTCGCATCGTGATATATCTTGTATCGTGATATATCTTGCATTGTAATATATTGTATATTGTATCGTGATATAACTTATATCTTGCATCGTGATATATATTGTATCGTGATACATATTGTAGCGTGATTTATCTTGTATCGTGATATATCTTGTATCGTGATATATATTGTATCGTAATATGTCTTGCATCGTGATATATCTTGTATTGTGATATGTATTATATCGTGATATATCTTGTATCGTGATATATCTTGTATCGTGATATGTCTTGTATCGTGATATATCATGTATCATGTTTCGTGATATATCTTGCATCATGATATATCTTGAATCGTGATATATTTTGTATCTTGTATTGTGATATTTATATATATTGTAGCGTGATTCATCTTGCATCGTGATATATCTTGTATCTTGTATCGTGATGTATGCACCTTCCGCCTCGAAAAATGCCTCGTTTGTGAAAACATTCCTGGCAATAAACAGTTTCTGATTCTGATTCTGATTCTGATATATATATATATATATATATATATATATATCTTGTATCATATGTCTTGCATCGTGCTATATCTTGCATCGTGATATATCTTGTATTGTGATATATCTTCTACGTAATATATATTGTATCGTGATATATATTGTATATTGTATCGTGATATACATTTTACCGTGATACACATTTTATCCTGTATCGTGATATATCTTGCATCATGATATATCGTGTATCATGATATATAATGTATCGTGATATATCTTATATTGTGATATATATTGTATCGTGATATACATTGTATCGTGATTTATCTTGTATCGTGATATATCTTGCATCATGACATATCTTGTATCGTGATATATTTTGTATCTTGTATCGTGATATTTATATATATTGTAGTGTGATTCATCTTGCATCGTGATATATCTTGTATCGTGATATATATATATATATATATATATTGTATCGTGATATGTCTTGCATCGTGATATATCTTGTATTGTGTATCGTGATATATTTTGTATATTGTATCGTGATATTTATATATATTGTAACGTGATTCATCTTGCATCGTGATATATCTTGTATCGTGATATATATATTGCATCGTGATATGTCTTGCATCGTGATATATTTTGCATCGTGATATATCTTGTATCTTGCATTGTAATATATTATGTATCATGTTATATTTTGTATGTTGTTACATCGTGTATATTCCTATATTTTGAAACTTGTTGTATCTTGTTTTGTTTTGTTATATCTTGTTGTGTCGGGTGCGTCAATTATTTTAGTTTCCTGTCATGCAATGCCATGCTGTCATTTCATAGCTATTGTGTAGCATTCCATCAATTCCAAGGCTAATATTTGTGTAATGTTTTGTGTTGTCATGTTGTCACATCTTTATTTTGTGTTAAATTGTTAGATCTAATGTCTCACAAACGTTTTGTCTTCGTTTGCCTCATGTCCTGTCGTTGTGTTATTTTGTTATACATCATGGAGTAATTTACTGTGTTGTCGGCATGAGTCACATTTCATCATATCACAACATGACTTCTATCTTACACTGCTGTGTAATAGAATATCACGTCTTATCGTGTTGTGGGGTTCCACATCTTGTTGGTCTTCATTTAATGTGGGGTGTCATGATGTTTTGTTGCTCTAAACTCTGCTACATTCACAGCTTCTGAGCACAGAGACGTGTAGTGAACATGAGATTGATCTGTTAACTCTCAGACTGGGTGGAGATGGGCGCACACACACACACACACACACACACACACACACACACACACACACACACACACACACACACACACACACACACACACACACACACACACACACACACACACACACACACACACACACAGATCTAATGAGACAAACACATTAATATTCCCAGGAGACTGAAGCTCCAACAGGAAAACGCAGCGTCAGACCAGGAAGATGTTTGACAGGAGAAAAGACATGAAAAGATGGAGGATGGAAAACAGATTGAACGAGTGATGATAGAGATGCACAGGCAGAGAAAACACAGAGAGAGAGAGAGAGAGAGAGGACAAATGACCACAGAGAGAGAGAGAAGAGGAGGCAGAAGAGCTGGAATACCAGCAAGGTAAAAAAACACAAAAACACCAACAAACAGATAAACTCACCTTCCTCTCTCTCTGACGGTGGTCATGGCACGTCACCCTCTCCTCCCTCCCTCTCCCTCCCTCTCCCTCTCTCTCTCTCTCTCTCTCTCTCTCTCTCTCTCCCTCCCTCTCTCTCCCTCCCTCTCCCTCTCTCTCTCTCTCTGCCTCCACCACCAGCCGGCTAGCGAGGACTGCGACTCCCAGGGTTCCGCGGGGCTTCGCTCCAGGCCAGGCGACGGTCTGGGCTGCGGTCGGAGGACTGTGGCCGCTGTAGTTTCCTCCGGCGAGGCTGTCAGGCTGCTCAATGCTGGCTCACCACTACTCAGCAGAATACTGCAGTACCAAGGACAGCTGAGGAGGAGGAGGAGGAGGAGGAGGAGGAGGAGGAGGAGGAGGAGGAGGAGGAGGAGGAGGAGGAGGAGGAGGAGCAGGTTGCCCAGGGTGAGAGGTGCCGGGTGGGTGGATTGAGCCAGATCCGGCCTTCTTGGAGGCGGTGGGAGGGTCCTGGAAAGGACTCTGTAGCGGCAATCTTGTCTCCGTCCGGTAATCCCTATCACCACTACTGTTTCAGTCTGTGTGTGGACAATGAGCTTGACGCGTAATGAATCTTCAGAGGCAGTAACTCCATTTTCAAAGTTTACTCAACAAAACATACAGTTACAAGAATCATTCAGTGCTCAACTGGGCACAACGTGACGGTCAAAAAACTGTCTTGCTCCGCAGACTGATTAACCTCAACTGAGGGATATAGGCTATGACGTAGTCAGTAACGTAACTTAAAGGAGCATTTCAACACACTTGTATAAGTCACTAAACACATCTTATTAAAGTCTATTATGGCTCGTACAGACTCCATAGTTCTCCTGGGAGACTTCAACACTCACGTGGGCAACGACAGAGAAACTTGGCGGGGGGGTGATCTAAACCAGAGTGGAGTTTTGTTGTTGGACTTCTTTGCTAGCCACAGTTTGCCCATAATGAACACCATGTTGGAGCATAAGGTGGCTCATAAGTGTACCTGGTACCAGAACACCTGAGGCCGGAGATCAATGATGTCTCCCCATTGACATCAGGACAGCAGAAAGTCTCTACATCTTCCGTCGAAAACTAAAAACGCATCTCTTTCGACTACACCTTGAATAAGGAAGGTAGCACTGTACTAGCACTCTAGTAGCACTTTGATGTCTCTTATTGATAGCACTTTTGTAATTTTCTGTAATTTTTGTAATTTAACTATTGAAGAAACTGTACTTTAGTGATTATTGATTATTGATTCTTGTTGTTCTGAGTTTGTACTCATGATTGAATGCACTATTGTAAGTCGCTTTGGATAAAAGCGTCAGCTAAATGACATGTAATGTAATGTAATGACTTTGTAATCGTATCATCTGATCTGCTGTATGTCTTGGACACTCGGGTGAAGAGAGGAGCAGAGCTGTGAACTGATCACCACCTGGTGGTGAGTTGGATCAGATGGAGCCGGCTGGAGAGACCTGACAAGCCCAAATGTGTAGTGAGGGTGAACTGGGAACGTCTGGCGGAGGATCCTGTCCGGGAGGTCCCCAACTCCAAGTGGTGATGGTGATGGTGGTGATGGTGGTGGTCATGGTGATGGTGAAGGTGCACCACCGAGTCAATGCAGCCAGAGGGCGCTGTCTTTCTGCTTAGAAAGCTGCAGGTCTGACTCCTACTTTCCAACAGGAAACAGTCAGACAGGAGGGGGAGGGGGAGGAAGAGGAGGAAGAGGAGGACAAGCTGAGACTGGCAGGTCAGGGAGGGGCGGGGCCAAAGAGAGAGAGAGGAACCTGTTTCAGTGATTTGGACTCGCCCTCCAGGAATACAAGAGGAAAACACCAAGAGAAGGATGGTTGGATCTGACGTTTACTGCTGGTAAAACATTATTATCTATTTGTCTGTCCGTCTGTTTGTCTGTCTGCCTGTCTGCCTGTCTCTCCGTCTGTCTGAGTCGCAGGTGGACAAACTTTTCTCGTCTTATTTCTGCTGGCGTGATGTTTTAAGTTTTGTCGATTTGCTTTCGACTCTAAAGTTTTTCTGGGAACGTGGATCGACGTTATGGGGAACTGTTTGAGTTCAGGCCTACAAATTTGAATTAGTAGGCTGTGTGTGTGTGTGTGTGTGTGTGTGTGTGTGTGTGTGTGTGTGTGTGTGTGTCTGTGTCTGTCTGTCTGTGTGTGTGTGTGTGTGTGTGTGTGTGTGTGTGTGTGTGTGTGTGTGTTTGCAAAGCTGCACTTTGCCAGCGTTTATCTTTTGTGATGAAAGTGAAGCTCAAGTATCGATCACATGAACACGTCGTTGCAACATTGTTGCATTTCACATAATAAACATCTATAAAGTATACTGCTTATAAATGAACAGGATTTCTACATATTGTATACTTTCATTATGTAGTATGACATTGGGAAGTGGTGGAAGAAATACTCAGTACTCCTGGGTAAAGTACAAATATATTTGTAATTAATAAAGAACTTAACCACTTAACTTAAGTTATTAAAGAACTGTATAATACATTTTTGTACACCTTATTTTTCATTAAATAAATACATTATGTGCTTAAAACATGACAATATTTACATAATGTCATTTAAAAAATACATATAAGGAATAAGGATAATAATGCTTTTTATGGACACATATAGTTTAGTTAAACAGAAACACAGACACTGAGTTAAAGTATCTCCATGAGCATAAACATATCTAATTACTTATGTGTTCAATACAGCCAAATACAGCAGTTTGGGGCTTTTTTTTTCATAATACAAGCTATGATTTACAGTTTTATATAACAACAATCGATCAGGAGGGGGGGATTAAAAAGGTACCTGAGATCCTAGAGGGGTTATGCTGGTTCTTAAGGATGTTATTGAGGTCCTTGAGGGGTTATGCTGGTTCTTAAGAAGGTACCTGAGATCATTGAAGGGGTTGTGCTGGTTCTTAACAAGGTACCTGAGATCATTGAAGGGGTTGTGCTGGTTATCTGTAGCAATTTTTTTTTACAAAAATTGGGAAGGTTTGCATACCCATACTAAAACCAGTTTATCTCGTCAACCACAAGGGCTATTTGAATAATTTGGGTTTTATAATAAAAAAAAAACACTTGTGAGATTAGTTAAGATGTGTATATAGCAGTGTATGTGTTACTGGTTAACAGTTATTGATGATAGAACACAGACAAAATGAAGACAAACTTCTAGGATGAATATACCTTTAATATGACGCAACTGAAAGCTTTAAACTTATTAAAGCACAATATGGTAACAGTCTCTCGCCGTCCAAAGTCCGATTTGAGTCAAAGAGCACTTCTTTTAATCGTTAGCGCCTATGGGAGCGTTCTATAGCGTTCCAAATGAGATTGAGAGCACTTTTAGCCCCACAAAATCATCAAGTTCCAGGTTTACAGACTGTAAAGCCCTCTGAGGCAAATTTGTAATTTGTGATTTTGGGCTATACTAAACAAACTGAATATAATTGAATATGCTGAGACTCAAACCAACCTAACGTGCTAACTGTAAGTCGAAAAGCCTCCAGGGGAGTTCACAGGGCTTTACCGGAAGTTGACGGTCATGTAGAAACTAAAATGGCGCGTGTGGATTAACTTTTTCATCAAAAGGTAAGTCATATTTCTGTATAGTCGCTGGGAAAAGATTGTTTGGCTGGATGCAGTGTGGTTGATATTCTGCTGATGCTTTGTCAGAGAAGACATTGGAAGGTAGCGTCTGAATCCACAGGTTGTGAGCTTCATGGAGACGTCCGCCGTTCACGTGTAGGATATTGCTAGCGGGATCATAGTTCATAATTCCATAATTTTCGAGTCGTTTTCAAGTAATTTCCAAATCATTCTCGAGTCACTCCTAAGGTTATGTTTATCTTTGGTGGTTGAGTTGTGTTTTAAGCATGTTAAATTGGCTTTCTTATTCTTGTAGCTCAGGCGTTGCTGTTTAATTTGGTATATCATGATATTCGTTATTGATTCATGAACACATGAACGTGAACCCAAGAAGAAATGTAACCCCCATTTTAGGGGGACGTATGGATTAAAAGGTTCCCCTCAAGGACCTAAGGTACCTTTTTTAAGAACCAGCATAACCCCCTCAAGGACCTCGGGTACCATAGAGGTCCTTGAAGATGCTGTAGAAGGATGATGCACAGGTCTTTGAACAGGCGAAGAGGTCCTTGAACAGGGGAAGAGGTCCTTGAACAGGTGAAGAGGTCCTTGAACAGATGAAGAGGTCCTTGAAGAGGTCATTAAACGAGTGAAGAGATCCTTGAACCAGTGAAAAGGTATTTTAACAGATGAAGAGGTCCTTGAAAACGTCATTGAACAGGTGAAGAGGTCCTTGAACAGGTGAAGAGGTTCTTGAACAGATGAAGAGGTCCTTGAAGAGGTCATTAAACAGGTGAAGAGGTCCTTGGGTTTGGTGTATCGGATCCTTCGTGTGGTTCCAGGTGTCTTTGAAGTTTTGGGAGTCCTTGAACTGTCAAAGTGTTTGATATATTTAGCTGACAGCCAATCAGAGAGCAGGATGTTTGTTTCTAAAGATGTTCAGACAACACATTCCTGTTCAGCCTCCAGGAGGCGGAGTCAGCTGATGTTTTCATGATTCAAACTTGGTTATTTCTGTTTCTGTGTGTGTGTGTGTGTGTGTGTGTGTGTGTGTGTGTGTGTGTGTGTGTGTGTGTGTGTGTGTGTGTGTGTAACCACACCCCATGCTCACACTGAGGGTAAAGTTTGAACCCACTTCACTGCCACAACCGCTCCCTGATTGGCTGTTGGGTCTCTGAGGTCACGTGATGTGGAACAGAATCCCTTCTGGTGAACTTCTCCTTTAAGTTCTTGGTTCCCTCTGAATGGCCGACTGGGCGTCTTCTGCCACAAACCCTGGACCTGGGTTTAATGATTGACAGTTTCTCGCACACATCACGGAGGAGGGTGTGTGTGTGTGTGTGTATGTGTGTGTGTGTGTGTGTGTGTGTGTGTGTGTGTGTGTGTGTGTGTGTGTGTTACATTCCTGATGTGGAGGGTGTGGCCCGAGAGGCAAACCTAGAGGAGGAGGGTGAGGGGGGGTGCTGCATTCCAGTACGTCAGACTCTCTCACACACGAATCATACCTGCCTCAGGTGTGTGTGGCTCAGGTTTGACTGTTTATCTCCATGGAGACTCTTAAAGGGCCAGTAACCTGCAGGAGATCCTGTTCAATTCAGTAAAACTGTATTTATCCTTCGATCAGCCGATGTTTACTACGGGGTACCAGGGTATTATGTTTACTACGGGGTACCAGGGTATTATGTTTACTACGGGGTACCAGGGTATTATGTTTACTACGCCAGTCTGGGTCTCTCTGGGTCTCTCTGGTCCTCGGTGGTCTCTCTGGTCTTTCTGGGTCTTTCTGGGTCTCTCTGGTCTCTCTGGTCTCTCTGGGTCTCTCTGGTCTCTCTGGGTCTCTCTGGTCTCTCTGGGTCTCGGTGGTCTCTCTGGGTCTCTCTGGGTCTCTCTGTTCTCTCTGGGTCTCTCTGGGTCTCGGTGGTCTCTCTGGGTCTCTCTGGGTCTCTCTGTTCTCTCTGGGTCTCTCTGGTCTCTGGTCTCTCTGGGTCTCTCTGGTCTCTCTGGGTCTCTCTGAGTCTCTCTGAGTCTCTCTGGTCTCTCTGAGTCTCTCTGGGTCTCTCTGAGTCTCTCTGGTCTCTCTGGGTCTCTCTGGGTCTCTCTGGTCTCTGGATCTCTCTGAGTCTCTCTGGGTCTCTCTGGTCTCTCTGGTCTCTCTGGGTCTCTCTGGGTCTCTCTGGGTCTTGGTGGTCTCTCTGGGTCTCTCTGGGTCTTGGTGGTCTCTCTGGGTCTCTCTGGGTCTTGGTGGTCTCTCTGGGTCTCTCTGGGTCTTGGTGGTCTCTCTGGGTCTCGGTGGACTGGTCTCTGTGTACTTTCTGTGAGGTTTCAGATGCAATGACATCATCAGATCTTGTTGAGGAGTTATTGATTGATTTTTTGTTGTTGTTATTTATTAGTTAATGATTAGTTATTTATTATTTATTGCGTATTTATTGCTTAGTTATTGATTAGTTATTGATTAGCGTCCTGGTCAAATTAAACCCGAAGAGGAGAAAAGTCCAACCGTGAATGTTCTGCAGTCTGAGTATTGTTCCTCTACAAAGACAGGAAACACACACAGACACACACACACACACACACACACACACACACACACATAGACCAGCGTGTGATGTCATCGAGAGGTGGAGTTGATGCAGTTGTGTGGGCGGGGCTTACAGCAGACAGGAAGAGCAGACACTTCCCTCCATAAACAGAACAGGCCTAAGATCAGCCTCTTGCTATTGTTCTGTGTGTGTGTGTGTGTGTGCGTGTGTGTGTGTGTGTGTGTGTGTCAAACTGGTCGGTTATAGTAATAGTACTGTGTATACCCCTCTGGGTGCAGGTGAACACTGAGGCAGTCTGCTAGGCCCCGCCCCTCTACCTGCTGAGTGGGCGGAGTCTGCGGTGTGGAAAGAAGAGCTGCAGCGTCTCTAAAGAACCTCTGATAGAAGCTGCTGGAAGCTTTAACTGTGTGTACTGCTGGAGTAGAGTTGTGTACTGGGTGTACTGCTGGAGTAGAGCTGTGTACTGGGTGTACTGCTGGAGTAGAGCTGTGTACTGTGTGTACTGCTGGAGTAGAGCTGTGTACTGGGTGTACTGCTGGAGTAGAGCTGTGTACTGGGTGTACTGCTGGAGTAGAGCTGTGTACTGGGTGTACTGCTGGAGTAAGAGCGATGTACTGTGTGTACTGCTGGAATAAGAGCTGTGTACTGGGTGTACTGCTGGAGTAAGAACTGTGTACTCTGTGTACTGCTGGAGTAGAGCTGTGTACTGGGTGTACTGCTGGAATATGAGCTGTGTACTGTGTGTGCTGTGTGTACTGCTAGAGTAAGACCTGTGTACTGTGTGTACTGTTGGAGTAAGAGCTGTGTACTGTATGTACTGCTGGAATAAGAGCTGTGTACTGTGTGTGCTGTGTGTACTGCTGTCTACTGCTCTGTACTGTGTGAAAACAATCCGACTGAGCAGCGTTTCAGCCTAAAAATATGATTATATAACACAATTTTGTTTTGCTTTAGCTTTCAGTACTAGCTTTAGCCTCAGCATTAGCTTTAACTTCAGTACTAGCTTTAGCTTCAGCATTAGCTTTAACTTCAGTACTAGCTTTAGCTTCAGCATTAGCTTTAACTTCAGTACTAGCTTTAGCCTCAGCATTAGCTTTAACTTCAGTACTAGCTTTAGCTTTAGCTTGACTTGTTCTGACACGAGGAAACATTCCTCTCATTCTAATGTTTCTGTCTCAAGTCTAAACTCTGAGGAAATACGTTTCACATTAATCAATACTGAAACTAATTTAACTAAAATTATAGTGGAGGAATTTAACTTTGTACAATTTAAGATACTTGTACCTTAATTTAGTATTTCCTTTATATTGTACTACATTTCAGAGGTAGATATTGTACTATTTACTGTTAGCATCATGTTAGCACATTGTTAGCATCATGTTATATTATTGTTAGCATCATGTTAACATCAGCACACTGTTGCTACTCTAAATACTGAAAATAATGAAGCTGTTTCTCTCTCTAAGGGGGCTGATGATCAGATGTGACCTTTGACCCCTCACCTTCAGAGTCACCTCCCCCTCTACCTGCGGGGGGGTCATCACCATGGCAACAACTTCCTCTCTGCTGAGTCCCGGTGAGTCCCGTCTTTACCGTCGTTAGCGTTAGCACTAGTCAACGTAGCACTTTTCATTATTTCCTCTGATCCTCCGGTCTGGTCCGCGTCCTGCAGGTCTGGGTCTGGTCCTGGTGGAGTTCCATTACGAGTACCAGGGTCGGGACGGCGTGCCGGTCTCCATCAAACCCAACGAGCGCTACTTCCTGCTGGCGAAGACCAACGACCACTGGTGGCAGGTCCAGAGGGACCACGGCTCCAAGCCCTTCTACATCCCCGCCAAGTACGTCAAGGAGCTGCCGACGGACTTCCCCTCGCCCCTGGACTTCGATCCTCCTGGTCCTGAACCAGTGCTGCTTCCTGTGGTGTCCCCCGTCCCCGTTCCTGTCCCCATCCCCGTCCCCATCCCCGTCCCTGTCCCTGTCCCTGTCCCTGTCCCCGTCCCCGTTCCAAAGACTCCGGAGGAGCCCAAAACCAAACCGGGGGACGAGGTGATGATCCGACTCAGACCCGAAGCTTCCAAAGGATACCGCAAGACTGAGAACCGCATGTCGACGTTCGGGGTCCCGCTGGACTTCCAAGACCTGTCGTCTCTGGTAGCACCGGCCCCGCGGCATCCCATCCACCCTCCTGCGGGCCCAGGAGAGACCGGGACTACAAACATGGCCGACGATGCTGTGAGCAAAAAGCACCTTTCGGGGTTCACGGAGGATCACACGGACAAATCCCGAGTTCCCAGTTTCAGTCCAGCAGACCCCGTCTCCTCACTCAGACCCCAGACCCAGCCCATCCCCGTAGAGACGCCGGTGGTCCCGGTGGTCCCGGTGATCCCGTTGGTCACTGTGGACCACCGGGACCACCGGGAGTCCCCCATAGAGCCAGAGGAGGAGCTGGAGGAGGACAGCAGCGGCGAGGAAAGTCCACTAAAAGAGGAAGGTTCAAACCATATCTACGAGTCCATCCAGGACCTGAACCTGGACCTCGAGGCCCTGGTCGGAGGAAAAGGACCGCCGTCTGGACCTGCACCTGCCCCGCCGTCTGGACCTGCACCTGCCCCGCCGTCTGGACCTGCACCTGCCCCGCCCTCTTCCCAGGTAAGACCTGCCGGAGTTCTGGTCCAGTTCAAAGTCCACATTTCCTGAGCTTTCAGTCAGACTCTAGGTTTTCTTCAGGCGGCTGATGGAAGCTGGGTTTGGTTTCATCTTTTTTCTTTGGTTTCTTTTCTGATTTCCTGATTTAAAAAGTCATCACAGTTTATTCTAGTTTTCTGAAGAATTATTATTAAAGATTAATAAATATACACATCATGTTTAGATTATACATAAATATTAATACATATACACATATTTAGATTATACCTGAATATTAATAAATATACACATCTTGTTTAGACTATACATAAAGATTAATAAATATACACACCATGTTTAGATTATTAATAAAAATACACATTAGATTACACATTAATATTAATACATATACACATATTTAGATTACACATAAATATACACATCATATTTACATTATACATAAATATAAATAAATATACACATGTGTAGATTATACATGAAGATTAATAAATATTCACATCATATTTAGATTATTAATAAATATAAATAAATATACACATCATATTTAGATTATTAATACATATTAATAAATATACACATCATATTTAAATTATTAATACATATTAATAAATATACACACATTTAGATTATTATTAAATATTCATAAATATACACATCATGTTTAGATTATACATAAAGATTAATATATTGATAAAGTTGTTAACAGGTTCAGGCAGATTTCCGAGCGGTCTTTTTACAAAATAAAAGCCTCTCCAGCGTGTCACATCCTGCGGCGTCCACACAGGAAGAAAAGTAGTTTCCTCTTTTTATTCTCGTCATCATTCTCTGCTGACCTTTGACCTCCATGACTCCCTTTCATTCTGTTTAATATGGTTTGTGATTTTAATTAAAATGTGTATTGTTTTTATTAGTTAGTTCTATATCGATAGTTGTAATGATCTCTAATGAAACACAGCAGCAGGATGTGGTGATGTCACAGCAGAAGGATGTGATGATGTCACAGCAGCAGGATGCGTTCAGGGTCGGACAGGAAACCGATAAAAGGACGCTGCAGAGGTCTCTGGGGCTGAGGCCGGTCCCTGTTGTTAAGGTCTGACCAGCAGGGACCGGCAGGGACCCGCAGGGACTGAAACACTGATATCAGCTGTTTACTGGACGATGGGTTCTGAACACGACACATCAGACAGACTGGACAGAACCTGGAGGAGGTTCTAGGTTCCAGGTTCTAGGTTCTAGGTTCTAGGAGTCAGTGAGGAAATTCAAGAGAAGTTTCATAATCTTCAAAGTTGCTGAATCATTCATTGGTATTGATTAGTTTCATTGATATTGATTAGTTTCATTGATATGGATTGTGGATTGAGGATCAGGTTTCCCTGTCCAGGGTTTGAGGTTGAGGACGTTCTCAGGGTGTGTGTGTGTGTGTGTGAAACATGAAGTACTTCCTGTTCCTGTCCCTCAGAAATTCATGAGGAGACGAAAACATCATGAAGACATTGAACCATTCAACAATTGATCGATCTTTAAAACGGTTGCAATCATTTTCTGTTGATACATTCATCTGTCTGTCCTTCCATTCACTCACTCACTCACTCACTCACTCACTCACTCACTCACTCACTCACTCACTCACTCACTCACTCTTGATGACTCAAATGAACAATCTCTGCAGGACGTTGGCTCTGTTGACCCAAAGTCTCCGATCTACGCTAACGTCTCCTCTGTGAGGAAAACCAACGTCCCTCAGATCTTGGTCTCTGGCTCCGCCCCCCCATCATCACCTCCTCCTGGCCCCGCCCCCTCCATCCCCAGTTCATCTTCTTCAATCTCTTCAATCTCTTCCTCCGGGATGATGAGCCCGGCCTCGCCCCTCAGCTCACAGGACGGCTGGCAGGTAACGTGTCCAACGTGTCCCTCTGTCTCTGTGTCCAGCGTGTGTCTCTGTGTCCAACGTGTCCCTCTGTCTCTGTGTCCAACTTGTCCCTCTGTCTCCGTGTCCAACGTTTCTAACGTGTCCAACATGTCCCTCTGTCTCTGTGTCTAACGTGTCCAACATGTCCCTCTGTCTCTGTGTCTAACGTGTCCAACATGTCCCTCTGTCTCTGTGTCTAACGTGTCCAACATGTCCCTCTGTCTCTGTGTCCAACGTGTCCCTCTGTCTCTGTGTCCACCATGTCCCTCTGTGTCCAGCGTGTCCCTCTGTGTCCAACGTGTCCCTCTGTCTCTGTGTCCAGCGTGTGTCTCTGTGTCCAACGTGTCCCTCTGTCTCTGTGTCCAACATGTCCCTCTGTCTCCGTGTCCAACGTTTCTAACGTGTCCAACGTGTCCCTCTGTCTCTGTGTCCAACTTGTCCCTCTGTCTCCGTGTCCAACGTTTCTAACGTGTCCAACGTGTCCCTCTGTCTCTGTGTCCAACTTGTCCCTCTGTCTCGTGTCTAACGTGTCCAACATGTCCCTCTGTCTCCGTGTCCAACGTTTCTAACGTGTCCAACATGTCCCTCTGTCTCTGTGTCTAACGTGTCCAACATGTCCCTCTGTCTCCGTGTCCAACGTTTCTAACGTGTCCAACATGTCCCTCTGTCTCTGTGTCTAACGTGTCCAACATGTCCCTCTGTCTCTGTGTCTAACGTGTCCAACATGTCCCTCTGTCTCTGTGTCTAACGTGTTCAACATGTCCCTCTGTCTCCGTGTCCAACGTGTCCCTCTGTCTCTGTGTCCAACATGTCCCTCTGTCTCCGAGTCCAACGTGTCCCTCTGTCTCTGTGTCCAACTTGTCCCTCTGTCTCTGTGTCTAACGTGTCCAACATGTCCCTCTGTCTCTGTGTCCAACTTGTCCCTCTGTCTCCGTGTCCAACGTTTCTAACGTGTCCAACATGTCCCTCTGTCTCTGTGTCTAACGTGTCCAACATGTCCCTCTGTCTCTGTGTCTAACGTGTCCAACATGTCCCTCTGTCTCCGTGTCCAACGTGTCCCTCTGTCTCTGTGTCCAACGTGTCCCTCTGTCTCTGTCTCTGTGTCCAACGTGTCCCTCTGTCTCCGTGTCCAACGTGTCCCTCTGTCTCCGTGTCCAACGTTTCTAACGTGTCCAACGTGTCCCTCTGTCTCTGAGTCCAACGTGTCCCTCTGTCTCCGTGTCCAACATGTCCCTCTGTCTCTGTGTCTAACGTGTTCAACATGTCCCTCTGTCTCCGAGTCCAACGTGTCCCTCTGTCTCTGAGTCCAACGTGTCCCTCTGTCTCTGTGTCCAACGTGTCTCTGTGTCCAACGTGTCCCCCTGTCTCTGTCTCCGTGTCCAACGTGTCCCTCTGTCTCCGTGTCCAACGTTTCTAACGTGTCCAACGTGTCCCTCTGTCTCTGTGTCCAACGTGTCCCTCTGTCTCTGAGTCCAACGTGTCCCTCTGTCTCCGTGTCTACCGTGTCCAGGTTTACACGGACCAGGACAGCGGGAAGCAGTTTTATTTCCACCCTGTGACGAGACAGACCACCTGGTCCGACCCCCGCGGCCCTGCACCCCCGCCTTATGGAGACTTGGACCAGTCCCGGGGCAGCGAGGGCGGTCAGCTGACCTCCCCTCTGCTCTCCCCCGCCTCCTCTCAGGTACCAATGTCTAGGATCACATTACCAGATTGAAACGTGAGCAGATGAAGTGACACTGAGCCGCTTCCTGACAGGGTTCTGCTGGTTGGGAGCAGCTGGTGGACGAAGTCTCAGGGAGGTTTTACTACCACAACCCCACCTCGGGGGCCACGTCCTGGGCCGCCCCGGGGCCGCTCACACCCTCCCCCCCAGGATCCACAGCCAGCCGGAGGAGCGACGACGGCCCGGTACGATCCCGACATAGATCTGGATTAGGTCTGGTTTAAGATTACTGACATGAGTCTGGATTAGGTCTGGTTTAAGATTACTGACATGAGTCTGGATTAGGTCTGGTTTAAGATTACTGACATGAGTCTGGATTAGGTCTGGTTTAAGATTACTGACATGAGTCTGGGTTAGGTCTGGTTTAAGATTACTGACATAGATCTGGATTAGGTCTGGTTTAAGATTACTGACATGAGTCTGGATTAGGTCTGGTTTAGGATCAATAACATGAGTCTGGATTAGGTCTGGTTTAAAATTACTGACATGAGTCTGGATTAGGTCTGGTTTAAGATTACTGACATGTTTGAGATAAATAACATGAGTCTGGATTAGGTCTGGTTTAGGATCAATAACATGAGTCTGGATTAGGTCTGGTTTAAAATTACTGACATGAGTCTGGATTAGGTCTGGTTTAAGATTACTGACATGTTTGAGATAAATAACATGAGTCTGGATTAGGTCTGGTTTAGGATCACTAACATGAGTCTGGATTAGGTCTGGTTTAGGATCAATAACATGAGTCTGGATTAGGTCTGGTTTAAGATTACTGACATATTTGAGATTACTAACATGGGTCTGGTGTAAGATTACTGCCATGAGTCTGGGTTAGGTCTGGTTTAAGATCATTAACATGAGTCTGGATTAGGTCTGGTTTAAGATTACTGACATGAGTCTGGATTAGGTCTGGTTTAAAATGACTGAAGCCTGACTGATTTAAATCCCAGCAGAACATGCTCTCACAAAACAACAAAACAAATGAAGAACAGTTTTGTTTATTCAAATGAAACATTTTATTGATTTCTTTATTGATTTTTGTTTATTGAAGCCTCCGCTGCCTGAAGAAGATTATCCTTCACAGGTACATGAAGACAACAACGACGTCTTTACAACGGTAACACACACACACACACACACACACACACACACACACACACACACACACACACACACAGACTCAGTAACTTTGGTGTTTGATCTCCAGTTGTTGTTTTTTTCCCAGAATCCTCTGCAGCCCGTGTGTTTGATTCCCAGAGCTCAGCTGGACCTGAGAGATGAAAGCGGCTCTCAGTTCAGGCGGCAAGAGGTCATAAATCAGCACATCATGCAGTTTGTTCATCTGGTGTCAGATTTTACATTAATTAATTAATTAATCCATTGATTGTTCTAGGTTGCACCTTTGCCCCAAAGCCTGATGGGAAATGGAGTTTCTCCAGCGGCAACGACTGTGCGGGTCAAGAACTGGAGACACAGCATTGGTGAAGAGGTGAAGCAGTTTATAACTAGTACAAATGATAATAACTTTTAAAAACCAGGTAATAACTTGTACAGGTAATAACTGTTACAGATAATAACTTGTACAGGTAATAACTGTTACAGGTAATAACTGTTACAGATAATACATTTTAATGGTAATAACTTTGAACTATGATTCTCTGTCCAGACGGTTGCTCACGGTCACAGGAGGAACATCTCCGAGTTCATTGAGGCGTCCAACAGAAGACCCTCCCCCGACAGTCCTCCGGTAGACACACACTCACTTTACATGGAGACCTGCTCACCTGTTCTTCTTCTGCCTGTCATTCATTTATTCATTCATCAGTTCATTCATAAATTAATTCATTAATACATTAATTCATCATTTAATTATTTCATTCATCCATATATTCATCATCATTCCATCAATGGTAAATGGACCTGTACTTGTATAGATCTTTTCCAGTCACACACACTGATGGGAGGAGCTATCCATTAGGAGTAACTAACATTCACACATTCATACACTGATGGGATGGTTACGGAGCACTTTTGGGGTCAATGTCCCGAGGACACATTCATTGCATCATTCATGTCCTCCTGTTGTCCTCTGTCAGCTCTCTGATCTGCACAAACTGAAGAGGAACCTGTCAGACCGGAGCTCAGGTTCTGACCAGCATCACGTAGGTCCTGCGTTTTGATTGGCTGCTGAAGTCCTTTTGTGTCTGTTGGGTGGTCAAGTCAGATCTGCTGGGGGTTCTGTTGGTGGTTCTGTTGGTGGTTCTGTTGATTGTTCTACTAGTGGTTCTGCTGGTGGTTCTGTTGGTGCTTCTGATGGTGGTTCTGCTGGTGGTTCTGTTGGTGGTTCTGATGGTGGTTCTGTTGCAGTTTCTTCTGGTGGTTCTGCTGGTGCTTCTGTTGCAGATTCTGTTGGTGGTTCTGATGTAGGTTCTGCTGGTGTTTCTTCTGGTGGTTCTGTTGGTGATTCTGATGGAGATTCTGCTGGTGGTTCTGTTGGTGGTTCTGATGTAGGTTCTGCTGGTGTTTCTGTTGGTGGTTATGATGGTGGTTCTGATGGTGGTTCGACTGTTGGTTCTGCTGGTGCTTCTGTTGGTGGTTCTTCTGGTGGTTCTGTTGGTGGTTCTGTTGTAGGTTCTGCTGGTGTTTCTGTTGGTGGTTCTGATGGTGGTTCGACTGTTGGTTCTGCTGGTGGTTCTTCTGTTGGTGGTTCTGCTGGTGGTTCTGCTGGTGGTTCTTCTGTTGGTGGTTCTGCTGGTGGTTCTTCTGTTGGTGGTTCTGCTGGTGGTTCCTAGCCTTAATCCTTATTGTAGTTTGTCCCCTATAAAAAGCCAGTTGCTACAATGTGACACGCACACGCACACGCACACGCACACGCACACACAAACCACTCCCATGTTTACACAGGAGTCACATTTCAAAGCGGACCTGCAGGTTTAGAGAAACCTGAAGACTCACCTGTGTCTCTCTCTCTCTCTCTCTACAGAGCCATCTGCTGGAGAAAGCAGGAATCATGAATAAGACCAAAGTAGTTGATCACGGAAAAAAGATCAGGTGAGATCTTTTAGTTCAAACTTTAGTACGAACGGTCTCATGTTTGATCAACTGGACAAACTACCAGAGTACCAGGATGTAGTAGGACTGTGTTGAGACATATTGAATCTGTAAAGTCACATGATAGATTTGGTTCTTGATGTTCTTGATGTTAGATTTCATGTGAGTCCACATCGTTGTTGTTGTTGACAGGAAGAACTGGAGTCAGTCGTGGACCGTCCTCCACGGGGGGATCCTCACCTTCCACAGAGACCCCAAGTCTGCTCCCACTGGGACTGCTGTAAGAAACAGAACCGCTCTTTCTTCTCCTACTTCTTGTTCTCCTTTTCCTCCTTCTTCTCTTTCTCCTTCTCCTTCTCCTTTTCCTTCCTCTTCTCCTTCATCTTCTCTTCTTCTCCTCTCCTTCTTATCCTTTTCCTTCTTTTTCTTCTTTCCCTTCTTCCTCTCCTTCTCCTTTTTCTCTTTCTCCTTATTTTTCTTCTCCTCCTTCTCTTTCTCCTTCTCCTTCTTCGTAATAAACTAATAGCGTTAAACACGTGAAGATTTAAATGATCGCACGTCAGTCCCTTTGACCAATCACAGGGCTGATCCATCATGATGATGACTTCCTGTCTCCTTCAGAGTAAAACATCACAGATTGTTCCAGAATACACGGTGGAGCTGAGAGGAGCCTCCGTGGGCCGGGCCGCCAAGGAGAAGTCGTCCAAGAGGAACGTCTTGGAGGTGGGTGAGGGGTGACCCCGGGTCAGTGTTTCAGGAAATTAATTGATGGAACACACTTTAAATATCTCGGAAAGTATCCAAGGGAAGTCTGACATCATCACGCCATGTTTATTTGTGTTTGTGTCGCAGCTGAAGACCCGTCAGGGCTGCGAGTACCTGATGCAGTACGACACCGAGAGCATCATCAACGACTGGCTGAAAGTGATGCAGGACACCATGAGACAGCTGGTAACCGTCACCGTGACATCACTGTAACACTGTGACATCACCGTGACATCACTGTAACACTGTGACAGCACCATGACATCACTGCATTACTGTGACATCACCATGACATCATTGTAACACTGTGACATCACTGCATTACCATGACATCACTGCAACACTGCGACATCACCGTGACATCACCGTGACATCACTGCAACACTGTGACATCACCGTGACATCACTGCAACACTGTGACATCACCGTGACATCACCGTGACATCACCGCAACACTGTGACATCACCGTGACATCACTGCATTACTGTGACATCACTGTAACTCTGTGACATCACTGTAACACTGTGACATCACTGCATTACTGTGACATCACTGTGACATCACTGCAGCACTGTGACATCACAGATCTGGGATCAGCTGCTGAGAAAAGTTGTGTCATTTTCAGGATCAGGACCATGTGTCGGAGGACGAGGACGAAGCTGCTTCAGACAAAGAGGACAAAGACAAGAAGAGGACAAGTGAGTCAATCTAAATACTCCTTTTGCACATACTACCAACTATTCAATTCAGTTTATTTTGTATAGCCCATGAAAGTTTATGGAGTGCTTTCTGATGATATTGCCTAAAGGAAGCATATATAAAGGTAAATAAAATTGGTCCAAGCACAGAACCCTGTGGAATTCCGTGACTAACCTTTAATGCCAATCGACTGGTCTAGTCTCTGTAATAAGATGTGATGGTCGATGGTGTCGGTTACAGCACTAAGGTCTAACAAGACAAGTATAGAGACAAGTCCTTTATCTGATGCAACTAGTTAGCAAAGACCCGTTGATAATATCTAGTAGAGAGGTGCTAATTAAAGGTAAAACTTCCTTAAACAGCTTAGTTGGAACAGGGTCCAGGAGACAGGTAGAAGATTTAGAAGTAGAAACCGTTGAAGACAGTTGGTCGAGGTTGATGGGAGAAAATCCATCCAGACACACATCAGGGCCCACAGCCGCCTACAAGGCCATCCCACCTGAGGATGGACCGGCAGTAGTCGAGGGCAGGAGATCGCCGATCCGGTCTCTAATAGACAGAATCTCATCATTGAAGAAGTTCATGAAGACATTACTACTGAGGTCTGTAGGAATACACGGATCCACAGAGCTGTGACTCTCAGTCAGCCTGGCCACAGTGCTAAAGAGAAACCTGGGGTTGTTCTTGTTTTTCTCTATTAGTGATGAGTAGTAGGCTCCTCTGGCATTACGGAGGGCCTTCTTATATGTTCTCAGACTATCCCGCCAAACTAACCGGGATTCCTCTAAATTGTTGGAACGCTATATGCCTTCAAGCTTCAATATGCGGGTCTGAGGGTTATACCATGGAGAGAGCCTCCTTTTATTTAATGATCCTCTTTTTTAGAGGGGCTATCGAGTCCAGTGTCACTCTCAGTGAGCCTGTAGCATATGTACTAAATATGCATATAATACTGCATATGCATATACTACTACATATACATATAATACTACAGTATATCATCTAAACCATAAACCCAGACAGGGAGGAAGTGAACAAACAGGCTTTATCCTCCTCCTCCTCCTCCTCTTCTGTGTTTCAGCCTCCAGAGGTTCATCAGACACGGAGCAGAGACGCGTTCGCACTAAACTCCGTCGCTTCCTCCAGAGGAGGCCGACGCTGGAGAGCGTGAAAGAGAGAGGCTACATACGAGGTGTACATTGTTTACGTTGTTAACATTGTTTACGTTGTTTACGTTGTTTACGTTGTGAACATTGTGAACTCAAACGTCTCTTGTTGTCCAGACAACGTGTTCGGCTGCCACCTGGATACACTCTGTCACCGAGAGAACACCACAACACCAAGGTTCATGGAGAAGTGTATCATAGCGGTGGAGAGGAGAGGTACACACACACACACACACACACACACACACACACACACAGACACACACACACACACACACACACACACACACACACACACACACACACACACACACACACACACACACACACACACACACACACAGACACACACACACAGATCAGTGTGTAACTCTGTGTGTGTTCAGGTCTGGATGTGGACGGGATCTACAGAGTGAGTGGAAATCTGGCTGTGATCCAAAAACTGAGACACAAAGCTGATCATGGTAACTGTCTGTCTGTCCATCTCTCTGTTGTCCCTGTTGTCTCTGTTGTCCCTGTTGTCTCTGTCGTCCCTGTCGTCCCTGTTGTCTCTGTTGTCTCTGTCGTCCCTGTTGTCTCTGTCGTCCCTGTTGTCTCTGTTGTCCCTGTTGTCTCTGTTGTCCCTGTTGTCTCTGTCGTCCCTGTTGTCTCTGTTGTCCCTGTTGTCCCTGTTGTCCCTGTTGTCTCTGTCGTCCCTGTTGTCCCTGTTGTCCCTGTTGTCCCTGTTGTCTCTGTCGTCCTTGTTGTCTCCGTTGACGCCGTTGTCTCCGTTGACCCTGTCGTCCCTGTCGTCTCTGCAGAGGAGCAGCTAGACCTGGAGGACGGACAGTGGGAGGAGATCCATGTGATCGCTGGAGCTCTGAAGCTTTTCTTGCGGGAGCTTCCAGAACCACTTTTCCCCTTCAGCTGCTTCGAGAAGTTCATTGCTGCCATCCGTCAGTAAAGAGACATCACACACTAAGTACTGGGGACATTAAGACCACTAAGTACTGGGGACATTAAGACCACTAAGACCTAGGCACATTAAGACCACTAAGACCTGGGGACATTAAGACCACTAAGACATTAAGACCTGGGGACATTAATACATGGGGACATTAAGACCACTAAGTACTGGGGACATTAAGACCACTAAGTACTGGGGACATTAAGACCACTAAGTACTGGGGACATTAAGACCACTAAGTACTGGGCACATTAAGACCACTAAGACCTGGGCACATTAAGACCACTAAGTACTGGGGACATTAAGACCACTAAGACCTGGGGACATTAAGACCACTAAGACCTGGGGACATTAAGACCACTAAGACATTAAGACCTGGGGACATTAATACATGGGGACATTAAGACCAGTAAGACCAGGGGACATGTAAACCAGTAAGACCAGGGGACATGTAAACCAGTAAGACCAGGGGACATGTAAACCAGTAAGACCAGGGGACATGTAAGCTAGTAAGACCAGGGCACATGTAAACCAGTAAGACCAGGGGGCATGTAAACCAGTAAGACAAGGGGACATAAGACCAGGTAATATGTAAACCAGTAAGACCAGGGGGCATGTAAACCAGTAAGACAAGGGGACATAAGACCAGGGGGCATGTAAACCAGTAAGACCAGGGGACATAAGACCAGGTAATATGTAAACCAGTAAGACCAGGGGACATAAGACCAGGTGATATGTAAACCAGTAAGACCAGGGGACATAAGACCAGGTGACATGTAAACCAGTAAGACCAGGGGACATAAGACCAGGTAATATGTAAACCAGTAAGACCAGGGGACATGTAAACCAGTAAGACCAGGGGACATGTAAACCAGTAAGACCAGGGGACATAAGACCAGATAATATGTCAACCAGTAAGACCAGAGGACATGTAAACCAGGACCAGTCTGTGTGCTAATGTCCCTGCAGAGGTTCAGGACTACAGCCAGAAGGTCTCCTACATGAAGGACCTGGTCCGCTCGCTGCCTCTGCCGAACCACGACACCATGGAGTTGCTGTTCAAACACCTACGCAGGTGAGAAAGACCGCTCACCTTTTGTGAACTCTACCTGTGAGTCCGGTTCCCCCTGGAACAGGAACTCATGCTGCCGGGTCTGTCTCTGCAGGGTGATCGAGCACAAGGAGTCCAACAGGATGTCGTTCCAGAGCGTCGGCATCGTGTTCGGCCCCACGTTGCTCCGCCCTCAGACCGAGTCCGCCAACATGACGATCCACATGGTGTTCCAGAGCCAGATAGTGGAGCTCATACTCAAAGAGTTCCACACCGTCTTCTCCGAGAGCTAGGGTGACCTCCTGGAGCTCCTCTGAGACCGCCTGGAGCTCCTCTGAGATCCTCCTGAAGCTCATCTGAGACCTTCTGAAACTCCTCTGAGACCTCCTGGAACTCCTCTGGAACCTCCTGGAGCTCCTCTGAGACCTCCGGGGGCTCCTCTGAGACCTCCTGAAGCCTCTGAGTTCTCCTGGAGCTCCTCTAAGATCCTCCTGGAGCTACTCTGGAACCTCGTGGAGCTCCTCTGGAACCTCCCAGAACCTCTGAGACTTCCTGGGAGGCCTCCAACCATCACGAAACCTGCCTGATGATGCCTCTTTCTAACTGTGCCTTAAATTATCCAAGTAGATCTTGAGTGGAACCACCTGGAACCCTGGACTGGTTATGAAACATTTGACAGCAGCGTTGCTCTTTTTTTTAAGGTCATGGTCCAAGTGGAACATATTTTCTTGGCACCTTAAATCCCCATGACCAAAAACCATGACGGAGGATTACAAGTGGAACCAGCAGGCTTCACCGGGTACCTCTCTAACTACTGCACCTGAAACGGTCCCGGTCCACGGTTCTAGATGGTTCCACAAGAGTGGAACCATCTAGAACCCTGGACTGGTTTTGTTATCTTAAAGCAATTTACAGCAACTTAAAAAAAAACACATTATCCATTTTATTCTAAATCTCTTCCGAGTTTTAAAGAAGCATCATCAGAGTTTATTGGGGTTGAACCTGGAACCTTCCCCAACCACTACATGTCACTACTAAAACTTGAGTGGAACTATGTAGAACCAGAACAAACAAAACGTACTTCCTGAGGCACCTTAAACTAACTACGTCTCTCACTTTGAGGAACAACTGTTCCAAAAACTTCTAGAATTCTTTTGAACTCTTTGGACCCAAACATCACCTCCTCTTTTTTAAATTGATATGACATTTAAATTTAAGAGGTGTTGAACATGTTGAGGACCTAATGCTCTCATCACAGGACCACCAGGCCTTTTATAAACACACTGAAACCATGAATGGAACCACATAGAACCCTGGACTGGTTCTGAAACCTTAACCAGCACCTCCACTTTGCTTTCAAGACAACAGACAACAGACCAACATATATTTACGTGGCCCCTGAATACAACCCAGAACCCAACATCTCACTTAGAGATAGACAACTATCCAAACAGATCCTTTTGGAACCTTGTAGAACTCTGGAACCAACCATCACCTGACCCAGGTGGAACCACCTAAACCGGCGGTTCAGACGAGAGGGTTCTTAGAGACAATATCACAACAGACCAGCACATCGTCAGTGCTTTGCAACTGAAAAACACATGAAACCTCTCAAGAACCTTCAGAACTCTGGACCTTCGGGACCCGTCCGTCTCCAGGGCCTCTGGTATTCAAAGGTCTCAGGAGTTAATGATCAGAACTTTAAAAAAAATACTCCTCAGAACCAAAGAAACATCTCTAACGAAACAGGATTTACACAATTTCTGTAGAACCTCAAATGTTGTTCTCGACTTCCTGAACCCAACCAACCTCAACGCTGAGGTTCTAGGTGTTTTTTCATCAGACTCATGTTGTCCTTTCTGTCCTTATTGTCCTCATTGTCCTTATTGTCCTTCCTGTCATTTCTGTCCTTGTTGTCCTTCCTTATTCCCAGTACTGATCAATGCAATCACCAGCAGTCAGTGTGGCGTTCACTGACACTGGAAAACACAAATATGCACAGAAAAGTAATTTTCTGGTATTTGTTGATACCAAGTTTGTGTTTCCTTCCGTTTGAAATGAATATGACATCTTCGTATTAACACTGGATCCAAATAATGTACAGTTTAGTGTTGTTTACATACAAATTAACACCAGAGAAGAAGAAGCCCTTTGTCACAGGATGGAAATTATATGAAATCAGGAAGTCTTTGTGCTAAGCTAGGCTAAACCCATCCTGCATGTATTCCTTTAAGACGGAGCAAGGGGATTAATTAAAAATTTTCTTTAAATATTAATAAACTTTAATATAAATTCAGAGGACCCAGGATGTTTCCCTGAGGGACTCCACAAGTCATTAAAGATAGAAAAGCAGAATATTAATGTGTAATAAGGGATGAACTTTACAGGAATATTTTTATTGTCAGGTGAATTCTGGAAATGATAGTCTGTAAAATGCTGTATGTTTAATAGTGTTGAGTTTATATGTAAAACAAAGTAAACATGAACAGATTAAATCAAATGAAACTGATCTGTGGTCACAAGGTTTTGTTCCATTGAAACTGAGCTTCTGTTTGACTTCCTGCAGCTGCAGCTGCATTCTAGATGATGTCATAACAACATCATAACAAGCCTCCCCACAGATGGATGAAGAACAGTACACCAGATATGATGAGGAGGATGTGTGGTTTCCGATCATGTTCCCCATCATGGTTCCTATCAGACGGACAGAGACAGATATTTTGAGAATATTTTTGACGTGAATCTGAAATCTTACTGGTGTTTAAGTACAAAAGACCTGCGGAGGGAAAGAAACGTGTTATAAATCAGCATGTTTACGTCATTTATCCCCGTTTATCAGCTGCTTGTGTTTGTTCGTACATTTAGATCCACTGCGGACCTTCACACCTCCAGGAGTCCTCACTGGTAAACAGATCCCTAAAGTACAGACCAGGTTAAAGTGAAGTCAAAGCTTCAGAATCAGAATCATTTATTGACATATGTTTTCACATACAAGGAATTTGTCCTGGCGGGAGGTGCATAACATTTAACAATAAACATTTAACAATAAACATAAAACAGAGTGCAATAAATGGGAGGATGAATATTTACAATTGGATCTACAGTAGAATATAAAAATGTAAGTGTAAAGTAAAGTGGGAAGTGTATTTAAATATGAGGTGTGGAAGGATGTGCAGGGGAGTGAACGGTAGGAAATTGTCTGAGGTGACAGAGTCAGTCAGTGGGGGACCCGATGAGCCCGACGGCCGACGGGAAAAAACTGTTTGTGTGTTGTGCGTTCATGTGTTAAAGCTGCATTCTCTCTACTGATCACCAGGGGGTGACTCCTCTGGTTGTATAGAAGTTTACTCTTCATGTGTTAAAGCTGCATTCTCTCTCCTGACCACCAGGGGGCGACTCCTGCCTCTTGCCACCTGCCTCCTGTCTCCTACCTCCTGCCATGGCGGCCCTGTTGATGACCCTCCTCTCTACCTCCTTCTGCTTCATGGTCCATGCATACTACTCATTATATGAATCATTTCTGTCATATTCATGTAATGTGCTGTAACTCTGTTACGTTGTTCATTCTGGTCACATGACATCTATTCTTCTGTCCATCCGGGGAGAGGGATCCTCCTCTGTTGCTCTCCTGAAGGGTTCTTCCTGTTTTCCCTGTGAAAGGGTTTTCTCTATCTTTATTTGGGGAGTTTTTCCTGATCCGATGTGAGGTCCTGGGACAGGGATGTTATGTGTACAGGTTGTAAAGCCCTCCGAGGCAAATTTGTATTTGTGATTTTGGGCTATACAAAATAAACTGAATTGAATTAAGTCATGTGATGAGTCATGTTTTGTTTGGGGGGGGGGGGGATGATGGTGGATTATTACAGTCAGGAGGTTTTATTTAGATTCAACAGGTTCAACAGGTTTAATTTTTTTCTACAGAATGCTGTTCTTGCTCCCATCGTCCAGCAGGTGGCGGCAGGAGTCCACGTTGAACCGGGAAAAGAAGAAGAATGGTGTAGTTCCTCCTCCGTCCAGCGGCGGCAGCGCCGAGCTGCCGTACGCCAGCCAGAAAGAAGAAGAAACAACGAGCCGTTTAACCCGCCAGTCTACGGTTTAAACCAGTTCATACATCGCAGTGCGCAGGCGCAGTCCGTCATCCCGTCGCCAAGGAGACGGTTAGTTGATTCTGACCCACGAGGATTCTTTACCCGCTTCAGGTGAGCTAGTACTTCTTCTACACTGTAGTATTAGTACTTTTACTACTAACAGAGTACTTCTACACTGTAGTATTAGTACTTTTACTACTAACAGAGTACTTCTACACTGTGGCATTAGTACTTTTACTACTGACAGAGTACCCATTTTAGGTGAGCTAGTAATTCTACACTGTAGTATTAGTACTGTTACTACTAACAGTACTTCTACACTGTATTATTAGTAATTTTACTACTAACAGAGTCCTACTACACTGTGGCATTAGTACTTTTACTGGTATCTAACGTGGTCATGTGATCAAAGCAGCAGACCTGGATGACATCATCATGACATCACAGCGTGATGTCATCGACTTCTCGGCGCTGGAGAGCGAGCTGCAGGAGGCGGTCCAGTCTGAGCGGCGCCAGCAGAGAGAGAACCGGGCCAAGCTCAGGGCCGTCAGCCAGGGGGGCTCCTACAGCCAGTTCAGGTGAGACCAGGTCCTGGAGCCCTCCAGTCCTGGACCCCACTCCAGGTCCTGGACCCGCTTCAGGTCTTGAACGCAGCATGACTGTAGCGTGTGTCTGTCCCACAGGGACCTGGTCCTGAACGCATCATGTGTGTCTGTCCCACAGGGACCTGGTCTTGAACGCATCATGTGTGTCTGTCCCACAGGGACCTGGTCTTGAACGCATCATGTGTGTCTGTCCCACAGGGACCTGGTCCTGAACGCATCATGTGTCTGTCCCACAGGGACCTGGTCCTGAACGCATCATGTGTGTCTGTCCCACAGGGACCTGGTCCTGAACGCAGCATGACAGTAGCGTGTGTCTGTCCCACAGGGACCTGGTCCTGAACGCAGCATGACAGTAGCGTGTGTCTGTCCCACAGGGACCTGGTCTTGAACGCATCATGTGTGTCTGTCCCACAGGGACCTGGTCTTGAACGCATCATGTGTGTCTGTCCCACAGGGACCTGGTCCTGAACGCATCATGTGTGTCTGTCCCACAGGGACCTGGTCTTGAACGCATCATGTGTGTCTGTCCCACAGGGACCTGGTCTTGAACGCATCATGTGTCTGTCCCACAGGGACCTGGTCCTGAACGCATCATGTGTCTGTCCCACAGGGACCTGGTCCTGAACGCATCATGTGTGTCTGTCCCACAGGGACCTGGTCCTGAACGCATCATGTGTCTGTCCCACAGGGACCTGGTCCTGAACGCATCATGTGTCTGTCCCACAGGGACCTGGTCCTGAACGCATCATGTGTCTGTCCCACAGGGACCTGGTCCTGAACGCATCATGTGTGTCTGTTCCACAGGGACCTGGTCCTGAACGCATCATGTGTGTCTGTCCCACAGAGACCTGGTCCTGAACGCATCATGTGTGTCTGTCCCACAGAGACCTGGTCCTGAACGCATCATGTGTCTGTCCCACAGGGACCTGGTCCTGAACGCATCATGTGTCTGTCCCACAGGGACCTGGTCCTGAACGCATCATGTGTCTGTCCCACAGGGACCTGGTCCTGAACGCATCATGTGTCTGTCCCACAGGGACCTGGTCCTGAACGCATCATGTGTCTGTCCCACAGGGACCTGGTCCTGAACGCATCATGTGTCTGTCCCACAGGGACCTGGTCCTGAACGCATCATGTGTCTGTCCCACAGGGACCTGGTCCTGACCTGCCACCTGACCCCTCTGGAGAAGAGCGATAAAGACGGAGCTCCTCGGAAACAGCCCTGGAACCCGGTCGCCCCGAGCAACCAGTGATGACGTTTATTCTACTGTGATGATAATAAAACTTTATACATTATATGTTATATTATGTAGTATTATAATAAAATGTAAAGAAACTTATGACTTTTATTCTTTAAAGCTGAAATATAAAAAACACGGGAAAATAAATATGAAGTGTGTATATATATATATATATATATATATATACACATATCTACACACTATATTATATATACACACACACACACTATATATATATATATATATATATATATATATTATATATGCTACATCAGAGGTACGAGTACAGTTGATGTAGTACTACATGTTGTATGTACTCTGCTACATCAGAGGTACGAGTACAGTTGATGTAGTACTACATGTTGTATGTACTCTGCTACATCAGAGGTACTAGTACTGTTGATGTAGTACTACATGTTGTATGTACTCTGCTACATCAGAGGTTATAGTACTATTGATGTAGTACTACATGTTGTATGTACTCTGCTACATCAGAGGTACTAGTACTGTTGATGTAGTAATACATGTTGTATGTACTCTGCTACATCAGAGGTACTAGTACTGTTGATGTAGTAATACATGTTGTATGTACTCTGCTACATCAGAGGTACTAGTACTGTTGATGTAGTACTACATGTTGTATGTACTCTGCTACATCAGAGGTACTAGTACTGTTGATGTAGTAATACATGTTGTATGTACTCTGCTACATCAGAGGTACTAGTACAGTTGATGTAGTACTACATGTTGTATGTACTCTGCTACATCAGAGGTACTAGTACTGTTGATGTAGTACTACATGTTGTATGTACTCTGCTACATCAGAGGTACTAGTACTGTTGATGTAGTACTACATGTTGTATGTACTCTGCTACATCAGAGGTACTAGTACTGTTGATGTAGTACTACATGTTGTATGTACTCTGCTACATCAGAGGTACTAGTACTGTTGATGTAGTACTACATGTTGTATGTACTCTGCTACATCAGAGGTACTAGTACTGTTGATGTAGTACTACATGTATGTACTCTGCTACATCAGAGGTACTAGTACTGTTGATGTAGTACTACATGTATGTACTCTGCTACATCAGAGGTACTAGTACTGTTGATGTAGTACTACATGTTGTATGTACTCTGCTACATCAGAGGTACTAGTACTGTTGATGTAGTACTACATGTTGTATGTACTCTGCTACATCAGGTCTCGGTGTGAAACAGGAAGTGGTTTGAGCTGAGCAGGTTCACACAGAGGAGGAAACACAGGCAGGAGGTCTCACTCTGACATCTTTCAAAGAGACTAATCCCTCACAGTCCTGCTGACGAACTGTTGGGTTCTGGAGAAGTTCTGGGCTCCATCCAGAGGTTACTGGGATCATTCTGGGACTGCTGGGATCCTTTACAGGTCCTTTAAAGCTCCAGGACCACACAACCATCCTGGAAGGTAACCAGTGACCCAGTGAACAACTTACCTTTACCTGTTTCCTCTTCCCAGGGTGTTCGGGCAAAAGACTTCCCCGGGGCCCGAGCACCCATTTATAGTTCCGGGAGATACCAACTGGAAGAAGTGGGTAGGGGGAAGTGAAGATATGTGAAATAAAACTATGGATTTAGTAAAAAATAAATAATAATATAGATATTTTGGGCACATATTTTCTTCTAGATAGACTGACCTCTAGATGGTAGGTCTGATCTAATTAGTCACCAGGAATATATAAAGAGCTCAATTCCTTTGTGAAGAGGACGGGTGGAGGCCAGTAGAGACCGGCGGAACCGTGGTGTGACAAGTGAATGGAAATGAAAATAAAATAAAGTTGCAACCTAACAGCTTTGACTCCTGATCGGCTCCTTTGCCTCCATGGCCGCTCGGGCATCCTAACAAGTCCTCATAGTGACCCGTGGAACACCTCACAGGCAACTCTTTTAAACCCCTGGAACCGTGGCAATCTTCAAGGGCCCCTGGAATCTCCAGTAAAACTACTAAGTGATTTATGTGCATGTCCCTCCAGAGAGTCCAGGCTCCTTGAAAAGACTCCAGGATTAGTTCAGGGGGTACTTTCAGATTCCAGAGGTCCCCTATAAGTACCTGAACGATCAGAAAACGAAAAACTTGTATTTTTATTTTTCACTTGTCTCACATTTCCGTGTCCTCTGCTCTTCGTGTAGCCCCCACCTTTGTAAAAACACGGGAAGGCTTATGCAAATGTAAAGATCCAGCAGCCCTCGGTGAGAGAAAGCTTTCACATAGAAAAAGTGATTTTTCCATTTTTGAACCGAACGACACAGTTTTTTTTACTAAAAGAGGGGCCAACACCCCATAAGCTTTGTTTTCCTGTGATTTTCTTTGCAGATTCCGATTATTTAGGTCATAATCTTTCAAAAAAGGTGTCTTATTAGTATGTGGGATGTTGGTAAGGGTCTGAACCATGGAGGTGGTACAAGTCGACGACTACTCAAAAAGACATTGGAGAAATCTTGCTTGGATCATGCTGGATGTTCATAGTTATGATCAAAATATGGTATAAAAGTAATTTTATTGAAAATCTGAACAAAATGATATAAAATAATACAAGTAATAGAACTCAATGGGGTTCATACGACTACTTGAACACGGGGAACAAAAGTACAGAAGTAAAAACGACCATATATGGGCCTGTTGGAGTTTAAAGGTTAAGAGTTTCCAGGTTGATCAACGAGGTCGGGCAGAGAACCAAAGCTCTAATCCTTAGGAGGATCCAGGACTCCTTGAAACTGTCTGAGGAGCCTTCAAGAGTCCAGGACCCTCTTGCAGGTGGGTTTCACCCTTCACACGGTCTCAGGAGTTCTCCTGAGGGCCGCTGTGCTCCTGCAGGAGTCTTCAGAGACGTTTCCTGTTCTTTGGCTCCATCAGACAATAAAGCCACTCAAGTCAGAACGAGACATTCACATGAACTATTGCATACATCTAATATTACATATGGGCTGGTGTTCAGTGGTGGTGGAATCAATAAACAATAATATAACAAAGAGTGTGATTCCCTAAAAGGAGTTTCAGTATTCACAGGGAGTGAGACCTCTTCAGAAACGGAGAGGATCTTTGGCTGCGCAAGAGAAAAAAGTTGAGCTGAAGGTTTCCACAGAATGAAGGGGACTCTCTGAGAGACAGACAGGCTGAGAGAGAGACAGACAGACAGAGAGAGAGACAGGCTGAGAGACAGACAGGCTGAGAGAGAGACAGGCTGAGAGACAGACAGACAGGCTGAGAGACAGACAGACTGAGAGACAGACAGGCTGAGAGACAGACAGACAGACAGAGAGAGAGACAGACAGGCTGAGAGAGAGACAGACAGGCTGAGAGACAGACAGACAGAGAGAGAGACAGACAGGCTGAGAGAGAGACAGACAGGCTGAGAGACAGACAGACAGGCTGAGAGACAGACAGACAGGCTGAGAGAGAGAGAGACAACATCAGTGGCTCCACTTGTTCTTCACACTTGAACTTCTACAATTTCTATTTGAAGTATTTCTGGTGAGTTTTTAAAGTTGTATAATTATTTATCATATTTCATCATATTTCATTGATGTCACAAATAAACTGAATTGAATTTCAGTTCTCAAAAGTACTTTTAACTACTGGAACAAGTGTTCGGTAAAAGTATCAGTACTGCATTATAAAGTGAGTAAAAGTACAAGCCGTGAGTAGAAGTACAAGCCGTGAGTAGAAGTACATGCAATTGACGTGTTAAACAGAACGGAGTAAAGAGAAACAGAGAACTTCATGTGAGGGAAATGAAACTAATATTATACGCATTACATTTCATTTAGCTGACGCTTTTATCCAAAGCGACTTACATATTTGCTCTATACACTGTAGACACAGCAACGGGGAACAATTAGGGGTTAGGTGTCTTGCTCAGGGACACTTTAACATGTGAGCTATGGGGGGACTGGGGATCGAGCCGGCTACCTTGTGGTTGCGGGACGACCACTCATCCCCCTGAGCTACAGCCGCCCTTTATATATGTATATATGTATTGTATATTATACATAATAATATAAAAACCACATCTCGTCTGAATCAGCGATGAAGGAGCAGAACGTTAAAGAGGAAGTGATGAAGATCGTGGAGGAGCAGAACGTTAAAGAGGAAGTGATGAAGATCATGGAGGAGGCTCCGTCCGCCAGGAAGGCTCTGCTGGAGAACCACAACAACCTGCTGCAGGTGGCCGAGTACTGCCACAACAACTACCTGCAGGTTAGTATTACTACTACTACTACTACTACTACTACTACTACTACTACTACGACAACCTGACGAACGTAGCAGACTACTGTTACAACAGGGTTACAGCAGTTTGCCCCTGTTTCCATTCTTTGTGCGAAGCTAGGCTAGTCGTTTCCCCCTGTCTTTAGTTTTTATGCTAAGCTAAGGCTAGCTGTTTTCCCCCAGTCTTCAGTCTTTTTACTAAGCTAGGCTAGCTGTTTTCCCCGTCTTCATTCTTTGTGCTAAGCTAGGCTAGCCGTTTCCCCCTGTCTTTAGTTTTTATGCTAAGCTAAGGCTAGCTGTTTTCCCCCAGTCTTCAGTCTTTTTACTAAGCTAGGCTAGCTGTTTCCCCCTTTTTCCATTCTTTGTGCGAAGCTAGGCTAGCCGTTTCCCTCTTTTTCTAGTCTTTATGCTAAGCTAGGCTAGCCGTTTCCCTCTGTTTCTAGTCTTTATGCTAAGCTAGGCTAGCTGTTTCCCCCTGTCTTCAGTCTCTGTGCTAAGCTAGGTTAACAGTTTCCCCCTTTTTCCATTCTTTGTGCGAAGCTAGGCTAGCTGTTTCCCTTGCCTCCTGTCTTTGTGCTAAGCTAAGCTAACCCGCCCTGTGCCCATGTGTCAGTCAGGTGATGGCTGTCTGAAGGCCTTGGAGGAAACTAAGAACTTCACCACCCAATCACTGGCCAGCGTCGCCTACCAGATCAGCACGCTGGCCAGTAGCGTGCTGAGTCTGCTGGACGCTCAGACCAATCAGCTGCGTCACATGGAGTCTTCCATCAACCTCATTGGTCAGGTGAGCCCCGCCTCCACTACCGGATATCAGTGTCATTCAAAGGGCTGCGCTGCTGTTTTCATGTTCAATGGTTGTATAATGGGGACTACACTACCCAGGTGCATTGTGGGAAGTGTAGGTTCCAGTGTTTCGGGACGAAAAGGATTTCTGCCTGTTAGAGACTCTTAACCCTTTAAAAACAGGGTGCGAAAATCCCCCCTGCGCCTATTATCAGACAAAAAACAACAACATCTTATCTCCGGAACCACATCGTTGTTTACCTTCATTTAAATTGCTACGATACCTCAACCCTTGTGAGAAGAGACATCTGGTGTGAACCATCACTCAAGTAACCGTTAAGTTTAAGTATTTACGTAAACTCCATGTTTTAACCGAACAACACAGTTTTTTGACTGAAACTCCTTTGAACACCCAAACACTGTGTTCTATTATGATTCTGATTCTTTAGGTTCTACTCTTTCCAAAAAGGTGTGTTATTAGTATGTGGGCTGTTGTTAGGGGACCATAATACAGTTTGAGAAACTCAGTGACCGCTCCAGGAGGCATTTTTGGGGAAATCTTGCTCATATCGTGCTGGATGTTCATAGTTATGATCAAAATATCTTTTAAAAGGGATTTTTTTTGCAGATATACAGTTGGTTGTACATTGGTTCCAGGGTGCTTAAAGGTTAAAGAGACCACGCAGGAGTTATTGATGAGCTGACGTCTGATTGGTTCCTTCTGTATGTTCCCTCTTTCCAAGTGCTGAGAATACCGATCCAGGTCATTGTGTGTGTGTGTGTGTGTGTGTGTGTGTGTGTGTGTGTGTGTGTGATAATAGCCTCCTCTCCATCAGGGAGGGCCTGCCTGGATGAATGGAGCCTCTGTTCTCCGGCTGCTTTGTTGTTTTCTCTACAGTGATTTAGTCGTATGAGAGTTCTGCATTCCTTCATCTCTTATTTGATCTGCTTTTATTTCATAAATAATCTCTTCTTTAATGTATTTTATTTGTGATATTTGTTTTTACGTTTAATAACTATAACGTTTAATAACTACAACGTTTAATAACTGTAATGGCTTAGATATCTGAGATAAAAACAGAGGAAACATAATTATTAGAGGATCTTGATCAGCTTCAGGTTCGATTTGAAGTTTTATCTTTGAACACATTTTTCTGTACAGATCAACCTTTGACTCATGAAATGTGTTCCCAGGCTGAGAGCACATGTTGGATTACATGTTGCTCTGCATTAAAAAGTATAAAAACGTATTTAAATGTATTTATAGCCGCCTCCATGGCCATCCCACCTGAGGATGGACCGGCAGTGGCCGAGGGCAGGATTGCAGGAGACATTAACGTGTTGTTGGATCACATGTTCCTCTGCATTAACGTGTTGAATCACATGTTCCTCTGCATTAACATGTTGTTGAATCACATGTTCCTCTGCATTAACATGTTGAATCACATGTTCCTCTGCATTAACATGTTGAATCACATGTTCCTCTGCATTAACGTGTTGTTGGATCACATGTTCCTCTGCATTAACATGTTGTTGGATCATATGTTCCTCTGCATTAACATGTTGTTGGATCACATGTTCCTCTGCATTAACATGTTGAATCACATGTTCCTCTGCATTAACATGTTGAATCACATGTTCCTCTGCATTAACGTGTTGTTGGATCACATGTTCCTCTGCATTAACATGTTGAATCACATGTTCCTCTGCATTAACATGTTGTTGGATCACATGTTCCTCTGCATTAACGTGTTGTTGGATCACATGTTCCTCTGCATTAACATGTTGAATCACATGTTCCTCTGCATTAGTATGTTGAATCACATGTTCCTCTGCATTAACGTGTTGAATCACATGTTCCTCTGCATTAACGTGTTGTTGGATCACATGTTCCTCTGCATTAACGTGTTGAATCACATGTTCCTCTGCATTAACGTGTTGAATCACATGTTCCTCTGCATTAACATGTTGTTGAATCACATGTTCCTCTGCATTAACGTGTTGTTGGATCACATGTTCCTCTGCATTAACGTGTTGAATCACATGTTCCTCTGCATTAACGTGTTGAATCACATGTTCCTCTGCATTAGTATGTTGAATCACATGTTCCTCTGCATTAACATGTTGAATCACATGTTCCTCTGCATTAACATGTTGAATCACATGTTCCTCTGCATTAACGTGTTGTTGGATCACATGTTCCTCTGCATTAACATGTTGTTGGATCACATGTTCCTCTGCATTAACATGTTGTTGGATCACATGTTCCTCTGCATTAACATGTTGAATCACATGTTCCTCTGCATTAACGTGTTGTTGGATCACATGTTCCTCTGCATTAACATGTTGTTGGATCACATGTTCCTCTGCATTAACATGTTGTTGGATCACATGTTCCTCTGCATTAACATGTTGTTGGATCACATGTTCCTCTGCATTAACATGTTGAATCACATGTTCCTCTGCATTAACATGTTGAATCACATGTTCCTCTGCATTAACGTGTTGTTGAATCACATGTTCCTCTGCATTAACATGTTGTTGGATCACATGTTCCTCTGCATTAACGTGTTGTTGGATCACATGTTCCTCTGCATTAACATGTTGAATCACATGTTCCTCTGCATTAACGTGTTGTTGGATCACATGTTCCTCTGCATTAACGTGTTGAATCACATGTTCCTCTGCATTAACGTGTTGAATCACATGTTCCTCTGCATTAACGTGTTGAATCACATGTTCCTCTGCATTAACATGTTGTTGAATCACATGTTCCTCTGCATTAACATGTTGTTGAATCACATGTTCCTCTGCATTAACGTGTTGAATCACATGTTCCTCTGCATTAACGTGTTGAATCACATGTTCCTCTGCATTAACATGTTGTTGAATCACATGTTCCTCTGCATTAACATGTTGTTGGATCACATGTTCCTCTGCATTAACGTGTTGAATCACATGTTCCTCTGCATTAACGTGTTGAATCACATGTTCCTCTGCATTAACATGTTGTTGAATCACATGTTCCTCTGCATTAACATGTTGTTGAATCACATGTTCCTCTGCATTAACGTGTTGTTGGATCACATGTTCCTCTGCATTAACGTGTTGAATCACATGTTCCTCTGCATTAACGTGTTGAATCACATGTTCCTCTGCATTAGTATGTTGAATCACATGTTCCTCTGCATTAACATGTTGAATCACATGTTCCTCTGCATTAACATGTTGAATCACATGTTCCTCTGCATTAACGTGTTGTTGGATCACATGTTCCTCTGCATTAACATGTTGTTGGATCACATGTTCCTCTGCATTAACATGTTGTTGGATCACATGTTCCTCTGCATTAACATGTTGAATCACATGTTCCTCTGCATTAACGTGTTGTTGGATCACATGTTCCTCTGCATTAACATGTTGTTGGATCACATGTTCCTCTGCATTAACATGTTGTTGGATCACATGTTCCTCTGCATTAACATGTTGTTGGATCACATGTTCCTCTGCATTAACATGTTGAATCACATGTTCCTCTGCATTAACATGTTGAATCACATGTTCCTCTGCATTAACGTGTTGTTGAATCACATGTTCCTCTGCATTAACATGTTGTTGGATCACATGTTCCTCTGCATTAACGTGTTGTTGGATCACATGTTCCTCTGCATTAACATGTTGAATCACATGTTCCTCTGCATTAACGTGTTGTTGGATCACATGTTCCTCTGCATTAACGTGTTGAATCACATGTTCCTCTGCATTAACGTGTTGAATCACATGTTCCTCTGCATTAACGTGTTGAATCACATGTTCCTCTGCATTAACATGTTGTTGAATCACATGTTCCTCTGCATTAACATGTTGTTGAATCACATGTTCCTCTGCATTAACGTGTTGAATCACATGTTCCTCTGCATTAACGTGTTGAATCACATGTTCCTCTGCATTAACATGTTGTTGAATCACATGTTCCTCTGCATTAACATGTTGTTGGATCACATGTTCCTCTGCATTAACGTGTTGAATCACATGTTCCTCTGCATTAACGTGTTGAATCACATGTTCCTCTGCATTAACATGTTGTTGAATCACATGTTCCTCTGCATTAACATGTTGTTGAATCACATGTTCCTCTGCATTAACATGTTGAATCACATGTTCCTCTGCATTAACGTGTTGAATCACATGTTCCTCTGCATTAACGTGTTGTTGAATCACATGTTCCTCTGCATTAACGTGTTGAATCACATGTTCCTCTGCATTAACATGTTGTTGAATCACATGTTCCTCTGCATTAACATGTTGTTGAATCACATGTTCCTCTGCATTAACGTGTTGAATCACATGTTCCTCTGCATTAACGTGTTGAATCACATGTTCCTCTGCATTAACGTGTTGTTGGATCACATGTTCCTCTGCATTAACATGTTGAATCACATGTTCCTCTGCATTAACGTGTTGTTGGATCACATGTTCCTCTGCATTAACATGTTGTTGAATCACATGTTCCTCTGCATTAACATGTTGTTGGATCACATGTTCCTCTGCATTAACATGTTGTTGGATCACATGTTCCTCTGCATTAACATGTTGTTGGATCACATGTTCCTCTGCATTAACATGTTGTTGGATCACATGTTCCTCTGCATTAACATGTTGTTGGACCGGTTCCCCTCCAGACGGTGGAGATGCACAAAGAGAAGGTTTCCCGGAGAGAGATCGGCGTCTTCACGGCGGTGAGACGAGTCCCACGCAGCCACAAGATCCTCCTTCCTCCGCAGCCTCCTGCCGCTACACAGCCCCGCCCCCCATACAGCCGGCAACCAATCAACTACCAGCAGCTGGACGGTCTCGGCCACGGCATAAAGGTAACACACGCACAAACTCACACATGCACATATTGTCCAACAGGTGCATCGCATAGCTCTTCTGTTATAACGCTTCTTGTTCTAACTCTTCTGTACTAACCCTTTTGTACTAAACCTTCTGTACTAACCGTGGTGAGTTCCTTTAGTTCAGTTTTCTCTGAGGGTTATTCTAAAATAGTTACTTTAGAGTCCTTAAGCCTCATATTCGGTTGGTGTGAATCAGCAGTATTATAAAGAAAAGACACACAGCAGCATTATGGGAAGACAAAAAAATGAAAAGCAGAAGTGAAGTTTAGTTGCAAGTGAAGTCTCTGCTGTGAGATGCTAACAGGAAGTGTAGGTGGCTGCAGCAAAACCACGAGAACAGAAGTGAACTGCAGTAAACGTTCCTCAAAATCTTCCTTCACTGCGACGCGGTGACCTGATTTTATATTTATTTAAGATTATTTCCTCCCGAGAGTCTCGGACCATCAGCTCTGTTGCTGCAAAATTTAAACTACTGTAAACTGCACCCTTATACACAGTAAACTACTGTAAACTGCACCCTTATACACAGTAAACTACTGTAATATGCACCCCTATACACAGTAATACAGTCAACTACTGTAAACTGCACCCCTGTACACAGTAAACTACAGTAAACTGCACCCCTATACACGGTAAACTACTGTAAACTACTACACTTGAACAATCACAATACTGGAGAGGAAACACAGCATTTCACTGCACAATATGGAGATATATGAGTGAGAAGTGATGGAGGAAAAAACAAAGTAAATGTGTTTATAATAATTTTATCTGAAGTTAATATGAATCTTCAATAGTCTCAGTCTGTTTGAATCTTCATCCAACAGAAGAAGACCAACTGTGTGACTGTTTTATTCTATTTTATTTGTTTCGGCTGCTGGTGTTCAGCCAACACACAGTTCAGACTTTCATAAAGAAGTTCACACGCACACACACACACACACACACACACACACACACACACACACACACACACACACACACACACACACACACACACACACACACACACAGAGAAGTAGTCTTTGTAGAGCGTGGGAAAATGTTTAGAGAGACTAATTAGAGCTGCTGAGGCCTGAGAGACTCTATTGAAGCTCACACACACACACACACACACACACACACACACACACACACACACACACACACACACACACACACACACACACACACACACACACACACACACAATAACACAATCGTGTCTCCCCCCCCTCAGGTTTCTGGGAAACAGTCAGACCGAACAGGAACGATCCGCAAACATGGCGCCTCCACCAGGTTCAGTGTGACTCTACTGTGTTTCTTTTAATGATAACTTCCTGTTTCCTCTCAAACATTTCTAACAAGGATGAGTGTGTGTGTGTGTGTGTGTGTGTGTGTGTGTGTGTGTTTCAGGTCCACCAAACCTCCAGAGCCCGTGCAGTGCCCGGTGGCGCCTCCTGTCAGCGGGTAATAACCCCGAGTGTGTGTGCTCTTGTCCATCACTCTTTGTGTGGACCCGTTCAGGTTGACTTTCACAATAAAAGCCTCTCTGAACAGAGTCCTCTGAGGAGAACGAGTCCCTCGTCTGTGCGCTCGGAGCAGTTACACTGAGATCAATCTCAATATAAGTTTACAAATGATCGACACTTAATATTCAAGTCTTTAATAAATCTTTTAAGTAGAAATATAAGATCTTTGAACACGATGGATCACATCTGTAAACTTTATATTGATTCATTACCTCTTTCTCAGCTCTAGTTTTGGGAAACCCGTGGCTCCGCCCACCATTCCCATCACCTACCAGGCTCCACCTGATGGTGACATCATCACCACGCTGTTGGACGAAGTCCCGCCTCCTCCTCCTCCTCCTCCTCCTCCGACAGCGAATGAAATGTCAGCTCAGGATGATGAGGCCGCTGCACCTCCTCCCCCGGATTTGTCTGGAGAGATGTTGGCTATGCTCCCTCCTCCACCTCCCCCCCCTCCTTCAGAGGCTCTGACCAATTACAGCGCTCCTCCACCGGCTCCGCCCCTCAGCCTCGAGACAGGTGAGGCTGAAACAAAAACAGTAATTGATGTAAATAATCTTCATGGTAACATAATCTTAGCCAAACCACCTAAATCTATCATTGGTCAAACTGGGTGACATCACGATGACATCACATCTCTTCTGTCTCCTTAGTGGTGGAAGAGGGCAGCTTCCCCCCTCCATCTCCTCCTCCTCCCCCTCCTCCCTCTGATGATGACGGCTTCCCTCCGTTCCCCAATGAAGCCTCAGAGATGCTGGCCCCGCCCCCTCCCCCTCCACCCAACCAGGAAGTAGAGGGTACCTGTCTGTCCGTCTTGTTTCGTATGCGTCCGTGTGGTCAGTATGTTTATACCTTGAATAAAGGAAGTAGCACTTTAGTAGCACTTACTCATAGCACTTCATTGTACTTTCTTGATTCTTGTTGTATTCTGGTTGAATGCACTTATTGTAAGTCGCTTTGCATAACTGCTGAAGACAAACTCTTCATCACAGCTTAGTGTTGGTGATGAACTCCTCACAAGTTCTCGGGTCCTTGAGAAGACAATGGACGTCATTTGTCCCGTTAGCTTAAATAGTCTTGTAGTTACTCCTGAGGAGAACTTACGTCACATGGTTTAGTGACAGCCACCAACCACATTATGCAATGTGGAACTCTCTCTCCCTCTTTCTCTCTGTTTCTTCTTCTTTTATGGTACTTTTTCTGTCATTTTCTTTTCTGCTGTTTTCCCTCTTAGTTTCTTCTTCTGTGGTATTTTTCTTCAGTGAGCCTTGCGCCCAGGAGGAGTCGCCGCCGTCGCTCGCCCCCTACCACTCGCTCTCTCTCTCTGAGGGTTCGCTCTGGCCCCGCCTCCCGCAGCAGTTTTACACGCTCTCTCTTCCTACCTGCTGTCCAATCACGTAAGCTGACAGAGGGAAGTCCAATAGAAAAAAAATACTACACATAATTAATACACCTGAAGATACAGGTGTGAGAAGTTAGGGCTCCTAAAGAAAGTTTAGGACGTTTTTGAGTATGTTCTAGGGCTTGTTGAGGAAGTTCTAACAGCACTTGAGAAGGATAGAGGATCTTTGGGGAGGTTGTACGTTTCCCCTAGGAAGTAAGGATGTTCTTGAGAAAGTTAAAAGAAACTTGGAGGATGGTAGAGGTACTAATGGTCCTTGGGGATGTTATGTGTACCAAGAGTCCTTGAGGATGTTAGACGTACTATGAGTGCATGAGAATAGTAGAGGTTCAAGTTGTTCTTGGGGATGTTAGGGATACTGTCAACTCTTGGGTGAACCTGAAGGAGTTCTTGGGGAAGTTAAGGATACTGACAGCTCTTGTTGGTGTTAGGGGAACTATGAGTTCTTGGGGAAGTTAAGGATACTAGGAGTTCTTGACGATGTTAAGGGTACTAGGAGTTCTTCTTTTCATTTTATTTTATTTTGCAGGGACAATGCACACTAATCAACAGTAAAACTGTAAGTGAGCCAGATAGGCAAATTTTCATCTGCGGTACCTGCCCAGATTTCTTTATGGCAGCCTGAAATTACAAAATTTCCAATAACATAATTCAACTAAGATTCGTCGATAGACAGACAGTAACGTATAGACAAAAGTAATTCACATCAAAGCAAAATACAAGTGTACCTACAGTATAAGCACATATACAACACATATACAGCACATATACACCAAATAAGCAGGCAGGACAGACATTACATTAATGCTTGCGCACCTGTTCTTGGGGACTAAGAGTTCTTGAGGATGTTAAAGATACTAGGAGTTTTTGGGCAAGTTAAGGATACTAGGAGTTCTTGGGCAAGTTAAGGGTACTAGGAATTCTTGGAGAAGTTAAGGATACTAGGAGTTCTTGGGCAAGTTAAGGGTACTAGGAATTCTTGGAGAAGTTAAGGATACTAGGAGTTCTTGTGGATGTTACGGGTACTAGGAGTTCTTCGGGGAGTTAAGGATACTACGAGTTCTTGGGGATGTGAAGGATACTACGAGTTCTTGGGGAAGTTAAGGGTACTGGGATTAGGCTTTAATGTTCTGAAGGTTTCTGAAGTACTCGAGAGGGTTATGATTTTTTTACGTCGTTAAGGAAGTTGTTTCGGTCCTGGAGACCTGGATAAGGAGAAAGTTACATAAAGGTTTCAGGCCTTTATTTTATCAGATGATGTCCTGTGATAGGATCCATAGATTGTCTATGAATACAGATGACCACTACCCATTGTGGTACTAATACCTACTGATTCTCTCTGTCTGTCTGTCAGTGATGATCCCCCCTCCTCCCCCCTACCCTCCCCCCCATGCTCCTCCCTCCTTCTCCTCCTCCTCCACCCTCCTTCGACGCTCCTCTTTCTCATCTCGGCTTTGCTTACCTGCTCGCCTTGAACACCTGGGTAAGGAAACACACAAATACTACTGTTAGTACGTAGTTAGTATTCTATTACTGGTAGTAGAAGTACTAGTCCTAGAGGTAGACAGTTTTGTAGAAGTAGTAATTAACAGTAATTAATGTGACCATCTCATAGCTGTAGTACTACACATCACTAGCAGTAGTATTACACATCAGCAGTACACACACGACCCCTGAAAACTATCAGCTTCGCTTCTTTTTGTCAAAGCCTCGCCTCCTCAGACCTGATTGGCCATTCACAGCTGTTGCTCACAGGACCTCTGTGCTCTTAGATCTAGAGCTCCCAGCCCTGCCACCCCCTCTCCTATTGGATGATGAGGGTGGTTTTGATGACCTCATGCCTCCCCTCCCTCCGCCAGTGGACTACGACGCAGACACCCCCGAACAATACCTGGAGCAAGGTACTGTAACACTGGCACACACACACACACACACACACACACACACACACACACACACATATATATATATATATATATATATATATATATATATATATATATATATATATATATATATATATATTACAGGTAAAAGTACTGATATTGTAGGAAACAGATGTTGCAGGTATATAAACAGATGTTGCAGGTGTATAACCTGCTGTGGTGCTAGTAGTAATATTAAATCCACCATCTTTTCTGAATCTGTCCAAGCAGCTCCTGTAATACAGCAAACACATGATCCACCTGTTAAAGTATTGGTTTCCTTGTTTCTCAGTAACACAGGAACGGTTTTACAAAGAAGTCCCATTCAACGCTGTTTATTATGATATCTTGTCTGTTTAAAGTCTATTTAAAGTCTGTTTAAAGTCAGTTTAAAGTGTAGTCTGTTTAAAGTCTATTTAAAGTCAGTTTAAAGTCAGTTTAAAGTCTATTTAAAGTATGTGTAAAGTCTATTTAAAGTCTATGTAAAGTCTATTTAAAGTCTGTTTAACGTCTAGTCTGTTTAAAGTCTATTTAAAGTCTGTTTAAAGTCAGTTTAAAGTCTAGTCTGTTTAAAGTCTATTTAAAGTCAGTTTAAAGTCTGTTTAAAGTCAGTTTAAAGTCTATTTAAAGTCTATGTAAAGTCTATTTAAAGTCTGTTTAACGTCTAGTCTGTTTAAAGTCTATTTAAAGTCTGTTTAAAGTCTGTTTAAAGGCGTCTGCAGATGCATAAATGCAGTTCTCCTGTGTGTCCAGTGGAGGCGCTGTACAGTTATGAGGCCTCCAAACCCGACGACCTGTCGCTCTCAGCGGGCGACGTCATCGACCTGCTTCATCGCCACGCCGACGGCTGGTGTGAGGGGGTCCTCAACGGCAGCAGGGGCTTCTTCCCCGGGAACTACGTCCAATCACGTGCCTCCAGTTAAACCCGAGTTCACCTGATAAAAGGTTAATTTCAATCAAAACCAACCAAACCAGTCGCAGCATGTTTTATAATAACAGAGATTCATTCATAATCGACCTCTCCAACAGATTGAGAACATATAGAATATGTACAGAATAAAGGAGTTGATTCCTTACAGAGTAATCTTCTACAGAAAGAAGTTTAAGCTCAGAAGTATAATGTATAATATGAAGTAGGCATGGCTCCAAAATGACCCATTTTACTACGAATTACTTGTGCAAATGTACTTTCTTAAAGTCGCAGTAGAGACACAGAACAAACGACATGAACTGTGTCTGAAAAGTGTGTTTGTGAAGGAAAACTTTTAAAAGTCAGAAAACACATGTCAACATCCTAAAGTAAAAGTAGTAATGCCACAGTGTAAAATACCATATCAACATACACTTTAAGAACCAAAAGTAAAAGTGCTTATTAAGCAGAATAATATATATTATATTTATTGACACATTAATGTGTTCATCACTCATTTTAATGGCTTCATGTACTGCTGGTAGTTTAATCTATAATATTACATCTTCATTTATTATTAGAATAAGTAACTAAAACCGTCAGATTAATCCTGAATACCCTCAAATCCTGTAAATGACATGTATTATTATTTTCTGACATTTTATAATCAAAACAAAAATAATGGCAGATTATTCGATAAAACTAATAATTGTAGCAGCTTTAATCTCAGTTAACTGGAAATTAATTTAATATTTAAATTCAAATAAAACAATGTAATGATTGATTATTCTACTTTATCGACTGTTTCTGTTATTAATTGAATAAACGCTCGAGAAAATTTTAGAAAATAGTAAAAAATCGAAAGTTTCTTGTTTAAATCTAAAGTTTTTTGTTTAAATTAAAACTTTCACAACAAACGATTCTTTCCTTTAACAGGAAAAATGGTGTAAAATAGATTTTGAAAAGTGAAAAACCTAGAAACTTGAGCTCCAACAATGAGGTCAAACTATCTGTGAAGTTATTCTGTTTACTTTCAGAATGGACCTTTATTTAAAGCTACAGTAACTGTAATAAAAATGACTTCCTGTGATATTTGCCTAAATGTAAAACCTGACGGGAGCTAATGAGATAATCTGTGAAACCTTTTAGTCTCTTCATGTTTGTAATATTGTGATCTCTTCATCTGTAAATCAGTGCTTGTGACCCGGCTGCCATCTTGAAAACAAGCCCCGCCCACCACCAACATGAAATAAGGTCATGTGACCTTATTTCAGAATAAATATGTATGCAGAGAAAAATGTTTTTATGACCTTGTTTGAATTGTGCCATGAATGAAACATGTTTTACTAACACACCTGTGTGTACTCAGTACTCTACTGTTACACTGCTGCCCCCTGCAGGCCACAGACACAAACTACAGACCGACGGTTCAAACTGGTCAATAATCATCTGATATATGTTTATTTATAATCAATTCAGTCATAATCACTAGTTATTACAGTCAGTAAGGATCGTTTAACATATGAATTATGTTTCATGATTAATGTAACATAATTTTATCATTTGTTTCTTCAAAGGATCAAGCTCTGTTGTTTCTTTGTCCACAGAATTAAATGAATGAATGAATATATACTTTATTAATCCCCAAGGGGAAATTTGTTGTCGGAGTAGCAATTTACAGACACAAAATAAAATATAAAAACAACAGGGATGAAAGATATATACAAAAATAAAAATAGCTGGGATGAAAGATATGTACAGCGCAGAGAGTATTAATTTAGGAAATTAAATTAAACTTAAACAATAGAGAAGTGCAAAAATGCAAAGCATGTATGTGTAGTGTATATGAAGTGTGCATCAAAACAACAAGAAATACAAATGAAACGTCTGCATCATGAAGTCCAAACTTCAAATAAAAGATCAGTGAGAAACAATATACAAGTTTATATATAGTATATATAAGTATAAGTAAACGAGACATATTGATTAAACTTTTAGATTTAAGCTTTGATATGACGACGACAAACAGAATGTGAGTGTTTGTAGATCTTACTGGGTCCTACTGGGCCCAACTAGATATTACTGGGTCCTACTGGGCCCAACTAGATCTTACTGGGTCCTACTGGGCCCAACTAGATATTACTGGGTCTTACTGGGCCCAACTAGATCTTATTGGGTCTTACTGGGCCCAACTAGATCTTACTGGGTCTTACTAGGCCAAACTAGATCTTACTGGGTCTTATTGGGCCCAACTAGATCTTACTGGGCCCAACTAGATCTTATTGGGTCTTACTAGGCCCAACTAGATCTTACTGGGTCTTCCTGGGCCCAACTAGATCTTACTGGGCCCAACTAGATCTTACTGGGTCTTACTGGGCCCAACTAGATCTTACTGGGCCCAACTAGATATTATTGGGTCTTACTGGGCCCAACTAGATCTTACTGGGTCTTACTGGGCCCAATTATATCTTACTGGGCCCAACTAGATATTATTGGGTCTTACTGGGCCCAATTAGATCTTACTGGGCCCAACTAGATCTTATTGGGTCTTACTGGGCCCAACTAGAAATACAAATGAAACGTCTGCATCATGAAGTCCAAACTTCAAATAAAAGATCAGTGAGAAACAATATACAAGTTTATATATAGTATATATAAGTATAAGTAAACGAGACATATTGATTTAACTTTTAGATTTAAGCTTTGATATGACGACGACAAACAGAATGTGAGTGTTTGTAGATCTTACTGGGTCTTACTGGGCCCAACTAGATATTACTGGGTCCTACTGGGCCCAACTAGATCTTACTGGGTCCTACTGGGCCCAACTAGATATTACTGGGTCTTACTGGGCCCAACTATATCTTATTGGGTCTTACTGGGCCCAACTAGATCTTACTGGGTCTTACTGGGCCCAACTAGATCTTATTGGGTCTTACTGGGCCCAACTAGATCTTACTGGGTCTTACTAGGCCAAACTAGATCTTACTGGGTCTTATTGGGCCCAACTAGATCTTACTGGGCCCAACTAGATCTTATTGGGTCTTACTAGGCCCAACTAGATCTTACTGGGTCTTCCTGGGCCCAACTAGATCTTACTGGGCCCAACTAGATCTTACTGGGTCTTACTGGGCCCAACTAGATCTTACTGGGCCCAACTAGATATTATTGGGTCTTACTGGGCCCAACTAGATCTTACTGGGTCTTACTGGGCCCAATTATATCTTACTGGGCCCAACTAGATATGATTGGGTCTTACTGGGCCCAATTAGATCTCACTGGGACTTACTGGGCCCAACTAGATCTCACTGGGTCTTACTGGGGCCAATTAGATCTTACTGGTCCCAACTAGATCGTATTGGGTCTTACAGGGCCCAACTAGATATGACTGGGTCTTACTGGGCCCAACTAGATCTCACTGGGACTTACTGGGCCCAACTACATCTCACTGGGTCTTACAGGACCCAATTAGATCTTACTGGGCCCAACTAGATCTTATTGGATCTTACTGGGCCCAACTAGATATTACTGGGTCTTACTGGGCCCAATTTGATCTTACTGGGTCTTACTGGGCCCAACTAGATATTACTAGGCCCAATTAGATCTTACTGGATCTTACTGGGCCCAACTAGATCTCACTGGGTCTTACTGGGCCCAATTAGATCTTACTGGTCCCAACTAGATCGTATTGGGTCTTACAGGGCCCAACTAGATCTTATTGGGTCTTACAGGGCTCAAATAGATCTTATTGGGTCTTACTGGGCCCAACTCGATATTACTGGGTCCTACTGGGCCCAACTAGATATTATTGGGTCTTACTGGGTCTTACTGGGCCCAACTAGATATTGTTGGGTCCTACTGGGCCCAACTATATCTCACTGGGTCTTAATGGGCCCAATTAGATATTACCAGGTCTTACTGGGCCCAACTAGATATTACTGGGTCCTACTGGGCCCAATTAGATCTTACTGGGTCTTACTGGGCCCAACTAGATATTACTGGGTCCTACTGGGCCCAATTAGATCTTACTGGGTCTTACTGGGCCCAACTAGATATTACTGGGTCTTACTGGGCCCAATTAGATATTACCAGGTCTTACTGGGCCCAACTAGATATTACTGGGTCCTACTGGGCCCAATTAGATCTTACTGGGTCTTACTGGGCCCAACTAGATCTCACTGGGTCCAACTGGGTCATGCTGGGTCTTTTCTTATGCGATTTAATTGTCAAGCCCAACAAGGAAACTGGAGGTTTCAGAGAGGATGCTGGTGAGGAAACTACTTTGGAAAGTATTCTAGGATAAATATATACAGACAGAATAAAGGAGTTGAATAATCATAGTGTAATAAGCGTGTGTTACTCACTTCAGTATTCTGAACACTGAAGTCACTTCATATGTGATCTCCCTTTAGCACTTTCTTTATCCTCAAAGAAAGTGCAGATTTCCTTCTGCTCATTGAGTGCAGGAATAATTCAACATTCAACACAGCACAGTAAGAAGACACAAAATACTTCAAAGATGGTAAAAAATCTTTATTGTCAGTTATCAAAATGTTTTCAAGTAATAAAAAATACATAAATAGTTTGTTCATAAATAGAAACATAAATATAGATAAATAAATAAATAGAACAACGGTAGAAAGACAGAGAAACAGAAAAGATGTCAGTGACAGAAGAGCAGCTGTTTCGGAGTCGCTGTAGAGCGCCTCCTGCTGGCCATAGAGCGCCTCCTGCTGGCCATAGAGCGCCTCCTGCTGGCCATAGAGCGCCTCCTGCTGGCCATAGAGCGCCTCCTGCTGGCTATAGAGCGCCTCCCCCTGCTTGCACCAGGCGATTCCACAACGACGCCCATCACCCGGTCCAACTGGTCCAGGTGCAGTTTACTCTCCTTCCTGATCAGCTCCCAGGACTCAGGACTACCACCCTGTACACAAAGAACTACAGTCAGTACTACTACTTATACCACCCTGTACACAAAGAACTACAGTCAGTACTACTACTTATACCACCCTGTACATAAAGACCTACAGCCAGTACTACTAATTATACAGCAACAGTACTTGTACTTACAGTAAGGAACAGAGTACTCTTCACCAGTCTCCGGTAGTATCTTGTCAGTCGTCTGTTATTTCGGCTTTGAGTCGACACCTGAAGAATAAAAAAAACTATTCAGATTGTTTTTCTGTGTTTTTACTGGTAAAACATGAAGTTATATCAGTTGAAGTGTCAGCAGTGACTGGCCTGATAACAGTTGAAGTGTAAGCAGTGACTGGCCTGATAACAGTTGAAGTGTCAGCAGTGACTGGCCTGATAACAGTTGAAGTGTCAGCAGTGACAGGCCTGATAACAGTTGAAGTGTCAGCAGTGACTGGCCTGATAACAGTTGAAGTGTCAACAGTGACTGGCCTGATAACAGTTGAAGTGTCAGCAGTGACTGGCCTGATAACAGTTGAAGTGTCAACAGTGACTGGCCTGATAACAGTTGAAGTGTCAGCAGTGACTGGCCTGATAACAGTTGAAGTGTCAGCAGTGACAGGCCTGATAACAGTTGAAGTGTCAGCAGTGAGAGGCCTGATAACAGTTGTAGTGTCAGCAGTGACAGGCCTGATAACAGTTGAAGTGTCAGCAGTGAGAGGCCCGATAACAGTTGTAGTGTCAGCAGTGACAGGCCTGATAACAGTTGAAGTGTCAGCAGTGACTGGCCTGATAACAGTTGAAGTGTCAGCAGTGACAGGCCTGATAACAGTTGAAGTGTCAGCAGTAACAGGCCTGATAACAGTTGAAGTGGCAGCAGTGACAGGCCTGATAACAGTTGAAGTGTCAGCAGTGAGAGGCCTGATAACAGTTGTAGTGTCAGCAGTGACTGGCCTGATAACAGTTGTAGTGTCAGCAGTGACTGGCCTGATAACAGTTGAAGTGTCAGCAGTGACAGGCCTGATAACAGTTGTAGTGTCAGCAGTGACTGGCCTGATAACAGTTGTAGTGTCAGCAGTGACTGGCCTGATAACAGTTGAAGTGTCAGCAGTGACTGGCCTGATAACAGTTGAAGTGTCAGCAATGACAGGCCTGATAACAGTTGTAGTGTCAGCAGTGACAGGCCTGATAACAGTTGTAGTGTCAGCAGTGACAGGCCTGATAACAGTTGAAGTGTAAACATCAAAGGGCTGAACTGTCTCAGCAAGTGTCCCTGAAAGTACTTTAAGTATCCATTGAAGTAAAGAAAAGGAGATTGAAAGGAGTTGAACTGTCTCTCTACTCACGCAGCTCTTCAGGCCGTCCATCTGTCTGTCGATGGTCATGAGGAAGTGTTCGGTCTTGACCGTGTCCCACATAGCAGAGGAGCGGTTGTCGTAGCGGTAGAGACCAGCGATCAGCTCCAGACTGTCTCTGACGAAGGCCAACTGGGACTCGACCTGGTGGGACAGAGACGGACAGGTGTGAGTGTTCTAGCTCTCTGATTGGCTGACAGAGCTGATGTCAGCAAAGTAAAGGTGTATATGTTGTGTGTGTCAGTTTAAATAAAAAGTTGATTGATTGATGATTACCTTATCGGTCTTTATGCATTTGTAGAGTTTGTATGGAAAAGGAACTGGACTCTCCTCGTCAGTCAGCGGACCGCCCTGAGACACAGAGACACAATAACAGGTGAACCTTCATTCCTTTGTTTCCTTGTTATTGTCATTGTTAAAATTGTATATTTAAAAACGTAATAATCATGATAATTATTATTATTCTGAACACACAAGTTTAGATCAAATCTGTGTATGAATGTCTTCTACATACATGTAAACATATATTGTCTCTCCTTTGCTACACTCATGATATACATTTTAACATATAAAGAACATAACGTATGTGGTTTTAATACTTGTTCATAAATGTAAACATATATAGTTAAGTTGTATTATATATGTAAACAAATAGTCTTTTAAATTATATCCATAAATGTCCATATTTTACTACATATTTTACTACATGTCCATCCAAGTCAGTAGTAAAATACATATTGTGTGTTCCTTTATAATGTTAAAGCTGTCGAGTAACGAACGAGACAACGGCATCTTTAAAGGGCCAGTTCACAGTTTTCTTACTGGACTACAGGAACACTGGACTACTGGACCACTAGACCACTAGACCTCTGCACCACTAGACTACCTAACCACTGCACCACTAGACTACTGCACCACTAGACCACTGGACTACTAGACCACTGGACCAGTAGACTACCACCTGATTATGTCGTAGTACTCACCATGTGCTGGACGAGGGTCAGAGAGGCGTTGCTCAGGTGACCGTAGTGTCTGACCCAATCACAGCCGAGGCTGGGGGTCACGGCTCTGCAGAGGAGGAAGACGAGCATGCTGGTCAAGATGATCATGATGAAGGTGATGAAGGTGATGAATGGAGATGGCGGCTTCAGGTTGAGTGTTTGTGTCCAACATGCTGCTGATCAGAGTCTTTTATTCCAGACAGGAAAGAGAAAACAATTAAGAGTGGGAAGTTAATGGGACTTTCTGCCTTTCACTTTCTGCACACTGCGTGTATCCACTGCGTGTATCCACAATATATTGATATATGTGTATATATGTGTATATTGTTTATATACTACTGCAGAAATATTAAATCCATTCATTATATTGTGATTTAATTCATTTATGTTCACCTGTTTAGTAAAATAAAAAATGAAAAACAGAAAAAGAAAAACAGACTTCAGATAATAAAATATTAAGTTATATATTATTATATTATATATTACATTTAATAGTATTATATAAAATAGTTTGAAGAGGAATTATGAAAACCAGTATTAATTTACTTTCATTTTCCAAAAGCAGTATTTTTTGACGGTTTGATTGACAGCTGACGTCGTTTTCTGTTTCGGTTTTCACTTTCTGGTCATCGAGGAAACTGTCGCTGGTGACGCAACGTGGTGACGTCATGAACGAGCGTCTGAATCACAGAACGTGAATGAAGCCAAGGCTTATACTTTATAATTGTAATGAAATAATAACACGGAGACGGAAACCACTTTGTTTAGTTTGTGTGTATTGATTTACACACACTACTTCCATTTTATCCTTCACAATAAAAGCCCCAGATACAGACACTGCTTCCTAGAGGGCTGTTACAGTCACTATAGTAGCGATACGTCACAATAACAGCTTGTATGGAAGCTATTATAGTACATATACACATATATACACATACATATGTGTATATATGTGTATATACACACATCTATACGTATATTGTATGTGTATATGTAATGATACAGGAGATCATTCCTGCCCACTGCTATAAGACTTTACAATAAGTCACTTTGTTTGTTTGGCTACATCTTTGCACTACTTTACGTTTTGTTGTGTTCGTTCATTTGATTTAATATTATTAATCTTTTTGTATATTTATGCTTTAAAAAATATATATTTGATTGCTTACCTGTATGTATAAATGTCGCAGTAACAATGTAGCAGAAACAAATATTTGTCATTGAGAGATGAGTCCCGGCTCCAAGTCCAACACAGCCAGGACTCTCACATGAACATGCACATCGTCAGGACTCTGCTAGACTCTCACATGAACATGCACATCGTCAGGACTCTGCTAGACTCTCACATGAACATGCACATCGTCAGGACTCTGCTAGACTCTCACATGAACATGCACATCGTCAGGACTCTGCTAGACTCTCACATGAACATGCACATCGTCAGGACTCTGCTAGACTCTCACATGAACATGCACATCATCAGGACTCTGCTAGACTCTCACACATGCACAGATAGGGAGTGAGAGTGAAAGGAGACTTCATTGAATTATGGCAGTGTGGAGAGAAAGATGTCTTATCAATAGGGAGGCTACGCGCTCTGGGTCTTCATGAGTTGAAGGTCACGGCAGACGAATAAGAGAGCGCTTGTTAAAGAAACATGGTGGGGGGGAGAAAAGAATGTGTTAATAAGGGAATGCCTATAAATCATGCTATTTCTCGGGAAGTTTGAACCTGAGATAGTACAGAATATGTATGCGAACACAAAAACAAGTGTAATGATGAACCAAAACGAGCAGCTGGTGGCGATGCTAGAGAGGGAACTTTTCCCTTTTACACTCAATTAGCTGCATTTGAATTAAAAAACTAAAAGTGCATCTTCAGGACACGAGGTATTACAACATATCCCTGCAGGATCCCTGGTGGGTCCCAGGAGGATAAGGCCTCATTACATTCAGTGGTCCATTGGAAAGGTGGTGCAGAGAAAGCCCTTCACAATAAAAGCCCCAGACACAGACACTGCTTCCTGTAACGCACCAGAACAGCTCTCACTATAAAGTCTGAATCACGAATTTATCAGAATTTTTCATGTAAAGTTAATAAAACTATGTTAAATACACTTTCGGCCTGACGGACGTGTCGTCACTTCCGTCTGCATCGTCATTTGTCGCTGTAGCAGGCCCCGCCCCTCCCCGGAAGCGCGGTAAACTATGTTTGTTCCGTGCGAAGAAGAAGAAGAAGAAGAAGAAGAAGCGTCTATAAACCGGAGACTGAGCCGCTGCCCGGTTCCCGGTTCCCGGCGGGGATTCGTCGCTAACACGGGCTCTCTGAAGCCAGACTGACGGAGTGAAACATGGACGTTAGTGGATGTGAAGTCCGTCGGTTTCCTCCCAAACTTCTGAAAGCAGCGCGGCTAAAACCAGTTCACTTTAGGGCCGAGACCCTCTCGGGATCCCCTTGAGCCCACAGAGGATCACCTTTCTGAGGGGAGTCTGGTTCCAGCTTCTCGTGGTCCTGCAGGTCTGATGGAGGTCGACATCCTGGAGTTCAAAGTCCCCGTAGAGAACCACAAGACCCTGTTTGTGTGGGACATCCAGCCGGACCACACGGAGGCCCAGGTCTACGTGAGTCCACATGGGGGTCATGTCTGTGAGTCCTCATGGGTCCAGGTCTGTGTGAGTCCTCATGGGTCCAGGTCTGTGAGAGTCCTCATGGGTCCAGGTCTACGTGAGTCCACATGGGGGTCATGTCTGTGAGAGTCCTCATGGGTCCAGGTCTGTGTGTGAGTCCTCATGGGTCCAGGTCTGTGTGTGAGTCCTCATGGGTCCAGGTCTGTGTGTGAGTCCTCATGGGTCCAGGTCTGTGTGTGAGTCCTCATGGGTCCAGGTCTGTGTGAGTCCTCATGGGTCCAGGTCTGTGTGAGTCCTCATGGGTCCAGGTCTGTGTGTGAGTCCTCATGGGTCCAGGTCTGTGTGTGAGTCCTCATGGGTCCAGGTCTGTGTGTGAGTCCTCATGGGTCCAGGTCTGTGTGAGTCCTCATGGGTCCAGGTCTGTGAGTCCTCATGGGTCCAGGTCTGTGAGAGTCCTCATGGGTCCAGGTCTGTGAGTCCTCATGGGTCCAGGTCTGTGAGTCCTCATGGGTCCAGGTCTGTGTGAGTCCTCATGGGTCCAGGTCTGTGTGAGTCCTCATGGGTCCAGGTCTGTGTGAGTCCTCATGGGTCCAGGTCTGTGTGAGTCCTCATGGGTCCAGGTCTGTGTGTGAGTCCTCATGGGTCCAGGTCTGTGTGTGAGTCCTCATGGGTCCAGGTCTGTGTGAGTCCTCATGGGTCCAGGTCTGTGTGAGTCCTCATGGGTCCAGGTCTGTGTGAGTCCTCATGGGTCCAGGTCTGTGTGAGTCCTCATGGGTCCAGGTCTGTGTGTGAGTCCTCATGGGTCCAGGTCTGTGTGTGAGTCCTCATGGGTCCAGGTCTGTGTGAGTCCTCATGGGTCCAGGTCTGTGTGAGTCCTCATGGGTCCAGGTCTGTGTGAGTCCTCATGGGTCCAGGTCTGTGTGTGAGTCCTCATGGGTCCAGGTCTGTGTGTGAGTCCTCATGGGTCCAGGTCTGTGTGAGTCCTCATGGGTCCAGGTCTGTGTGAGTCCTCATGGGTCCAGGTCTGTGTGAGTCCTCATGGGTCCAGGTCTGAGTGTCTCTGGTCCCTCAGGCGGGGCTTCTGGACGTGTTCTCGTCCTTCGGGCCGCTCTACCTGCTGAAGGTGATCCCTAACGCCGCCCCCCAGCCCCGGGGGTTCTACGCCCTCCTGAAGTTCTACTCGGGGGTCCAGGCCTCGGCGGCCCAGCGGCAGACTGACGGACGCCCGCTGTTCCAGAACTCTCCGCTCAAGGTACTCATGGTCTTCCTCTGCCGCGTCGGGACCTGAACCTGTTCACAAGGTTATCGTGGTACAAGTTAAGCATGCTTTTATTGTGAAGGTGAGCAGTGAGAGCAGGAAGTGATGTCATGTGATGTCAGAAGGTGGTTCAACATGAGGCTCAGGACCAACTAGTCCTCTTCTCTGTTTTCAGGTGAGGCTGAGCTCCAAACAAAGTCACTTCCTGTCTGACTCCAGCAGACCTCTGAGCCACGCCCACTGCGTGGAACTGGCCAATCACTGCTTGGGATTCAACGGCTGGACCTCTGACATCATCACAGTGAGAAAACACTTCCTGGGTTTCCACCGTCAACAGGAACGGACAGGTGAGTCGCCGGGACAGCAGGTGACTTCCTGTCTGTCGTCCACAGCTGAAGGAACTCACCAACGAAGAAGAAGCAGAGGAGGAGGAGGAGGAAGAGGAAGAGGAAGGTGGAGGCAGACGGAGGAGGCTGAAGTTTGGTTGTCTGCTGCAGCTCTCCTTCCCTCATCACGGCCTGACGACCAGAGCAGCCGCCGTGGTGGAGGACAGCTTCACCTGCTCAGGTAGGACGCTTCACCTGTAGGACGCTTCACCTGCTCAGGTAGGACGCTTCACCTGTAGGACGCTTCACCTGCTCAGGTAGGATGCTTCACCTGTAGGTCACTTCACCTGTAGGACACTTAGGCCGCTTCACCTGTAGGCCGCTTCACCTGCTCAGGTAGGACGCTTCACCTGTAGGACGCTTCACCGCTTCACCTGTAGGCCGCTTCACCTGTAGGACGCTTCACCTGCTCAGGTAGGACGCTTCACCTGTAGGACGCTTCACCGCTTCACCTGTAGGACGCTTCACCTGTAGGACGCTTCACCTGCTCAGGTAGCACGCTTCACCTGTAGGTCACTTCACCGCTTCACCTGTAGGCCGCTTCACCTGTAGGCCGCTTCACCTGTAGGCCGCTTCACCTGTAGGACACTTAGGACGCTTCACCTGTCGGACACTTCACCGCTTCACCTGTAGGCCGCTTCACCTGTAGGACACTTAGGACGCTTCACCTGTCGGACACTTCACCGCTTCACCTGTAGGCCGCTTCACCTGTAGGACCCTTAGGCCGCTTCACCTGTAGGCCGCTTCACCTGTAGGACGCTTCACCTGTAGGACACTTAGGACACTTCACCTGTAGGACACTTAGGATGCTTCACCTGTAGGACACTTAGGATGCTTCACCTGTAGGCCGCTTCACCTATACTGCGCTTCACCTGTGTCTCTCAGGTGTGTGTGTCTCTCAGGTGTGTGTCTCTCAGGTGTGTGTCTCTCAGGTGTGTGTGTCTCTCAGGTGTGTGTGTGTGTCTCAGGTGTGTGTGTGTCTCTCAGGTGTGTGTGTGTGTCTCA
>JBAMJR010000117.1:525000-527500 GCA_038501785.1 Myoxocephalus aenaeus
TCTCGGCTCCTCCTCCTTCTCCTCCAGACTCCTCCTCTTTTTCTTCTCCTGCTTTGACACCTGAGCAAACAGGAACACAAACTTATAAACAGACCGTTTGCTCCGGATCAAATGTTTCAGCTGAAAGACTTTAAAAGGTTCATCTGTCATCTTGATTGTGAGTTTGTAGGTCTGACCCATGATAACCAAACCAGGTGAGTCGTATTAATATGAAGGCTGACATTTTACCAGCAGGTGGAGGGGATTGATGATGTCACCGGGCGGAGCACAGCGAGTCTCAGATGAGCCGTTCACTTGGATCTCCGTGAGGTACAGAAGCCACTTCCCATTGGACACCTCTGTTGGCCAATCAAACTCCACCTGCAGATGGCCCAGGTGGCCCAGCGGCTTCCCACTGACGTGCACCTATCGGAGGAGGCCGTGGGTTATCACCTGACCTGGTCACGCTTCAGAAGGCTGACTAGTTTCGGACGAACCTGGAAGGTGAAGAGCAGCAGACTGCCGATATCCTCCGTCTCCTTCATGGCCGACTCACCGATCACATGACCGCTGAAGGAGACCGGACCTGGAAGCGGGATTCTGTCAGGACACAATCACCCAGTAAGAGAGGTGAGGTCATCAGGTCAGAGGTCAACATGAAGTGTTCTGGACTGAGTGGTGCTTACAGAGTGAGAGACGTCTGCAGAGAATACTCCACCAACAAGGAGGCGGAGACCGGAAATAGATCTGACTGCTCACTGAACCTGAAGGAGACAGGAGACACGACTCAGTCCCCGTCTAATAAGATACCTTTAGACAGGTGTGTGCGTGTGTGTCTGTGTGTGTGTCCTACGTGGACAGCTGCAGCAGAGACTGAATCTCTCTGGTGTCTAAACTGATTTCAGACGGCTGAAATATTATCAACACCTGAACCTGAAATACAGAGAGACAAAGATCCATTAAAGTTTCAGGCGGAGCTGTAGCGGATCCAGCTGGACTGTCGTGGATCCAGTAAAAGACTGTCAGGACATTGTGTACCTGCCGGTTGCTTTTGAACGGGTTCCCCAGCTCACACAGAAGAACAGCGTCCTCAACAGAACACTCCATCGCCGTCCGGATGTCACCCTGAAACACAGACAAACATTAGTGGCTGTAGGAATCTCAAGTCCCAAGTCCTTCAGGGTCCGTCAGGGTCAATCAGGGTCAATCAGGGTCAATCAGTCAAGTCCTTCAGGTGAGTCTTAAGTCCTTCAGGATAAAGACACTACCTTTGTTCGGACTCCGGAGTAAACGAGTGATGGTGGGATGCTAATGTTCAGAACGGCATTGTGAGCGTCCTCTGCTTGTCGGCCCGGAGACGGTGTGTTGCTGACATTGACCTCCAGAAACAGTCTGTTAAAGCTGGCGTTGTAGTACAACACCTGACGGTCCTTCTGCCTGGAAACATACAAACACACAAACGACGACATGAAAGCAGCAGTGTGAAGTCCTTTGCAGCCCATTAGCTGATGTAGTAACCTGGTCAGGGGATGCAACGTTAGTGACGCAAGACAGCAGCTAAACTCCACCGGTTAATTGTCCAAATCTCCAGACCCAAGAACTTTAGGAAGGACTCAAAGTCTCAAACCTCAAGTAACGTCTCACTTTCCTTATGAATCCAATCCAGAGTCTATTTCAAACTCCCAGGTTTCAGCGAAGAATTAAGTCCAAGTCTCAAGTGAAGTATTAGGTCCTGGTTTATTTCGAAGGTGAATCTCAAGTCAGGTTTCAAGTCAAGTCCCACGTTCTTTAGGGAAAGATTCAAGTCAGGCCGTCATGTCATCAACTCCAAGTCATTCATCTTTATCCAAGTTCTAAGAACATAAAGTCAAAGTCAATGCCGAGATCCTCAAGGCAAGGGAAGTCCATGTCATCGTTCTGGTCCGAGTCCTTCAGGGTATGTGTGAGTTAAGTACCGAGTCCTTTAGGACGAGTTATAACCCACACAACTAAAGTGTTAAAGCAGAAAGAAAGGAAGCTTTGATCCTGTGTTTTCTTTCAGTGGACCCACAGTCAGTATGGAGGACTTCACTCACACAGCGAAGGGGTTCTGGTTCTCATCTGTGAACTGGGCCGTCATCTGCAGATTACTATGGCAACGGTTGTCAGAACCACAGGCCTTCTGGATGTGGATCTGATGGATGAAGAAAAAGACATTCACACAGTCAGTGTTGCTGTAATTCAAACTGACTTCTGATCTGGGTTCTTTGTTCTCAATAGACTTCCGTGGGTTCTGTTTATTTCAAACTTTGGTTCGAATTGGTTATGACTTGGGTTTTGATCGAGGTTGTGATGCATTCTGTGGTGGGTTCTAATGCAGGTTCAGGGTTTGTTTTGTGTTCCATGCATTCTGGCCTAAACTCTGATGAGTGTGGAAATGGGTTCTTGAGTTCTGCTGGGTTCTATTTACTTCTGACATTGGATCTGATTTTGATCTGGATTCTGCCAACAACCTTTTCTGATGGGTTCTGATCGAGGCTAT
>JBAMJR010000117.1:532500-542500 GCA_038501785.1 Myoxocephalus aenaeus
ACACCACAAACAGGTCAGCGTCTCCGTCTCCGTCTCAACGCTCAGATCATCACGATGGTCATCACCGCACCCTGGAAGCCATCCTGGTCCAGGTCTCCAGCAGCAGCTACAGCCATGCCGAACCCCGACCCGCTCGGTCCCGTCAGCACCGCGCTGGGCCGGGAATCAAACCGTCCGCCTGCGTTCATGTACACGTAAACAGCCCCGCCCGCCTCCTGCTGACGCTGGAAGTAAAAAGGAGCGCCCACCAGCAGATCGTTCCACCTGCAGGAGGAACGAGGACCAGTTACTTGAACCTGAGCTCTCTAGACTTCCACATTTTATACTTTAGTTTTCTGTTAGACTTTTGGCAGCTGGAGGATTAAAAAACTACCGTCTCAGATGAGTTATCATCAAACTCTTCTTTGGTTTAACAGAAAGTAAAGTCACAGCTTGAACCTTTTTGAAGAGTTCGATACACAGAAGTCACTTCCTGTTTCTTGATGTTGCGACACAGAGAGAAGACCACAAACAGGAAGTGACCTCATAGGGAATGTGTGAATCCTCCGTTACCCGTCGTTGTCGAGGTCGGCGGTTGCCACGGCGTTCCCGAAGTACGAGCCTGTCTGTTCGCCGCGTAGAGTCTGCTGAGTCGTCAGGTAGTGCGACTGTTTCACAGCCAGCAGGACAGAACCACGAGCGTCCTCTCTACTGTCCTTAGGAGCGCCTGTTCCCCAAAACAGGGTCAATACAGGGTCAATACAGGGGTCAATACAGGGTCAATGCAGGGATCAATACAGGATCAATACAGGGTCAATACAGGGGTCAATACAGGGTCAATACGTCAATCAGCTATTGATGTATTCAGAACTCACCCGTTACTATGGTTTCATCCTCCTGAGAGAGAAGACGCCGAGCCTGAGTCACCGAATATCCTACACATACACACACACACACACACACACACACACGCACGCACGCATACACACACACACACATTAAAAGGAGGAGGAGGATGAAGAGGAAAAGGAGGAGGAAGAGGAGGAAGAATAGGAGGAGAAGGAGGAGGAGGAGGAGGATGAAGAGAAGGAGGAGCATTTAAAGGGACAGGTCACCTATATAAATGTTTCTGCGCTGCAGGTTGGGGAAGGCGCTCCTCTTGGTGTCAAAGACAACGTCTGGGTTCATCCAGGAGACGTGGACGTTACCTACCACACACACACACACACACACACACACACACACACACACACACACACACACACAGGAGATAAACATCCATAACTGACCAGAGCAGACATTAGCCCCACAGAGCAGAGGCCACACAGAGGTCACATAGAGGTCACACAGAGGCCACACAGAGGTCACATAGAGGCCACACAGAGGCCACACAGAGGTCACATAGAGGTCACCTTGCCACTCGTAGCTTCCAGGTGAGCCGACGATGACGTCGGTCTGCGTGATGGAGGCAGAAATCCCCATGTTGCACATGACCTCACTGCTGACATCACCCAGGTAGCTGCACACACAAGCACAGGTTTTACTGACCCGTCATGTGACCTACTGTCATGTGACCTACTGTTATATGAAAATACTTGTCATGTGACCTACTGTTATATGAAAATACTTGTCATGTGACCTACTTGTTGTGTGACCTACCTGTCATGTGACCTACTGCCATGTGACCTACCTGTCATGTGACCTACCTGTCATGTGACCTACCTGTCATGTGACCTACTGTCATGTGACCTACTGCCATGTGACCTACTTGTTGTGTGACCTACCTGTCATGTGACCTACCTGTCATGTGACCTACCTGTCATGTGACCTACTGTCATGTGACCTACCTGTCATGTGACCTACTGCCATGTGACCTACCTGTCTTTTGACCTACCTGTCGTGTGACCTACCTGTCATGTGACCTACTGCCATGTGACCTACCTGTCATGTGACCTACTGCCATGTGACCTACCTGTCTTTTGACCTACCTGTCGTGTGACCTACCTGTCATGTGACCTACTGCCATGTGACCTACCTGTCATGTGACCTACTGTCATGTGACCTACCTGTCATGTGACCTACCTGTCATGTGACCTACTGTCATGTGACCTACTGTCATGTGATCTACCTGTCATGTGACCTACTGCCATGTGACCTACCTGTCATGTGACCTACTGCCATGTGACCTACCTGTCATGTGACCTACTGCCATGTGACCTACCTGTCATGTGACCTACCTGTCATGTGACCTACTGTCACGTGACCTACTGTTATATGAAAATACTTGTCATGTGACCTACCTGTCATGTGGCCTACTGTCATGTCACCTACCTGTCATGTGGCCTACTGTCATGTGACCTACCTGTCATGTCACCTAACCTACCTGTCATGTCACCTACCTGTCATGTGACCTACCTGTCATGTGGCCTACTGTCATGTGACCTACCTGTCGTGTGATCTACCTGTCGTGTGATCTACCTGTCATGTGACCTACCTGTCATGTGACCTACCTGCCATGTGACCTACCTGCAGTGCTGGTCGGGGTTCTGCCAGTTAAAGTCTGTGTCGTCGTACTGCAGGTCGTTTCCACGGAGATAACATCGGCCAATCATGTGTCTGAGTTTGAACGCTCCGTAGAGTTTAATGAAGCGATGACCGCACGCCTGGAGGAAGTGAGGAGACGGGTTAGTTAGTTAGCTAGTTAAAGTCAGACTAGACAGACAGTAACTAGTTAATGAGTCACTCAACTAGTTATGATCATTTCAGTCATGTGATTAGTTAAATTTGTAAATAATAGCACAGTTCGCCTAATGCCAACAAACACATTGGAACATGAAAAGAGGTGAATGGAGATAAATCAAAGTGAGTGGAGGGAGATTAGTAAGAACAATGACGCCTTGACCAGCCAATAGGAACAGAGACTCACCAGCACCCGCCCCCCAGGTCTGCCCTGACTGGCTACTGAGACGCCCAGCCACATGTCCTCCACCAGGTCTTCAGACAGGTTCAGGTCTGAAGGACGGAACATTGAGAATGTCATTTATCTGCATTCATGACATCCAAAACTAAACTTCTCTGATTGGTTGTTGCTGTGTTTACTTCAGATCACAGATAACAAAAACAGACAGCGGCTGTCACTTCTCACTGAGGGATGGACTACCCATAATGCACCAGGAGAGAGAGATAACATCTCAGGGGTAAAAACAGATGTTGACATTAGTCGCCTAAAAGCTCCGACCGGAGACTTCCTTCTGTTCAGGAAGAGTAAGACACAGATACGATCCATGGCAGGAGACAGGAGGCAGGAGACAGGAGGCAGGAGGCAGGAGACAGGAGACAGGAGGCAGGAGGTAGGAGACAGGAGGCAGGAGACAGGAGGCAGGAGACAGGAGGCAGGAGACAGGAGACAGGAGACAGGAGGCAGGAGGTAGGAGACAGGAGACAGGAGGTAGGAGACAGGACCACCTCTTGTATCATTTCTCCTGCCTCCTGTCTCCTGCTCCTGTCTCCTACCTCCTGCCTCCTACCTCCTGTCTCCTGTCTCCTGCCTCCTGTCTCCTACCTCCTGTCTCCTGCTCCTGTCTCCTGTCTCCTGCTCCTGCCTCCTACCTCCTGTCTCCCGCCCCCCACCTCCTACCTCCTGTCTCCTGCTCCTGTCTCCTACCTCCTACCTCCTGCTTTCTGTCTCCTGCCTCCTGTCTCCTACCTCATGTCTCCTGTCTCCTACTTCCTACCTCCTGCCTCCTATCTACTGCCTCCTACCTCGGCGGCCCTGTTATGTGTACAGATTGTAAAGCCCTCCGAGGCAAATTTGTATTTGTGATTTTGGGCTATAGAAAATAAACTGAAGTAAACAAAAGCTGTTTGTTCTATGGTCGTTGTAACTGGTCTCCTTAAAGGGACCAAGAGAAACTCTTTTTTACATTTAGCTGACGCTTTTATCCAAAGCGACTTTGCTCTTTACACTGTGGACTCAGCCACAGGGAGCAATTAGGATTATGTGTCTTGCTCAGGGACACTTTGACATGTGAACTATGGGGAGACTGGGGATCGAACCAGCGACCCTGTGGTTGCAATACGACCACGCATCCCCATGAGCTACAGCCGTTCTACACCCTAGTCGCAGCCACGGGGAGCAGTTAGGGGTTAGGTGTCTTGCTCAAGGACACATCGACGTGGACTAGCGGAGCCGGGGCTCGAACCACCAACAACAACAATGAATCTCGTTGTTATATTAATACCAGTCATCCTCAGAAAGGATTTCTGGAAAGAAAGGTGTCTCTTATGAAAGACTTCATGTGACTTCCTGGTTGAATACAGGTGAGTCTCACCTGGGTCTATGAGCTTCATCCTGCTGCACTCTGATTGGTCGGTGGTGATTGGGCAGCTGTACACTCCTCCTGTTCGATTGGCTGGAACATTAGTCTCCGCCTTCTCCCTGGGTGCTCCGACCAATAGCCTGACAGGACAAGACAGGTGGGACAGGACAAGACAGGTGGGACATGTGAGACAGGTGAGCCAGGACAAGACAGGTGAGTCAGGACAAGACAGGTGAGACAGGTGAGACAGGACAGACAGGTGAGTCAGGACAAGACAGGTGAGACAGGTGAGACAGGTGGGACAGGACAAGACAGGTGAGTCAGGACAAGACAGGTGAGACAGGACAAGACAGGACAAGACAGGACAAGACAGGTGAGACAGGTGAGACAGGTGGGACAGGACAAGACAGGTGAGTCAGGACAAGACAGGTGAGACAGGTGAGACAGGACAAGACAGGACAAGACAGGTGAGTCAGGACAAGACAGGTGAGACAGGACAAGACAGGACAAGACAGGACAAGACAGGTGAGTCAGGACAAGACAGGTGAGACAGGTGGGACAGGACAAGACAGGTGGGACAGGACAAGACAGGTGGGACATGTGAGACAGGTGAGCCAGGACAAGACAGGTGAGTCAGGACAAGACAGGTGAGTCAGGACAAGACAGGACAAGACAGGTGAGTCAGGACAAGACAGGTGAGACAGGTGAGACAGGACAAGACAGGTGAGTCAGGACAAGACAGGTGAGTCAGGACAAGACAGGTGAGACAGGTGAGACAGGACAAGACAGGTGGGACAGGACAAGACAGGTGAGTCAGGACAAGACAGGTGAGTCAGGACAAGACAGGACAAGACAGGACAGACAGGTGAGTCAGGACAAGACAGGTGAGACAGGTGAGCCAGGACAAGACAGGTGAGTCAGGACAAGACAGGTGAGTCAGGACAAGACAGGACAAGACAGGACAGACAGGTGAGTCAGGACAAGACAGGTGAGTCAGGACAAGACAGGTGGGACAGATGGGACAGGACAAGACAGGTGAGAAGGAGGGTGAAGAAGAGGAGGAGGTAAAGGAGGAGGAAGTGGAAGAGGAAGAGGAGGAGGAGGAGGAGAAGGAAGAGGAGGAGGAGGAAGAGGAGGAAGAGGAAGAGGAGGAGGAAGAGGGGGCCCTTTGTCCTTGGTCCTGCTGTAATAATGACGTCTCCGTCTGAAGGACGTCCAGACGGAGGAACCAGACAATGACAGACGGAGGACTCTGTGTTTCATCTCAGTCATGTGACACGATCAGCTGATTCTGCCTCAGGAACCAGGAAGCGTCCGCTGACCTTTGACCCCTTCATGTTGGCCGCTCTGGAAGGTTCTGACTCTCTAAGAGGAGCTTCTCTGTGGTCCATCTTCTGGACTTTGTCGTTTCCTAACTCCTCATGACCTCTCCTCCCCACCTTTCCTTGACCCCGTGACGTTTACCACAGAGGTCAAGGAGGTCAAGGAAAGGTGGCGAGGAAAGGACGTTAGGAGGTAACTTTTTGACTATTCCATCGCTCAATGTTTCTGTTCAACCAATCAGAGGACAACCTGACCCCTCCGAGGAATCTGTGTGTGCGTGTGTGTGTGTGTGTGTGTGTGTGTGTGTGTCCATTAGCAGCCAATCCCATTAGAGACCATAAAGAGACGGTCGTCATGGTGACCGTAGAGACAGGCAGCTGGGTGACCTCTGGGCGACCTCCACATTCTGGACCTGGAGGTTCAGACGGCGAGGCGACAGGAAGTCCGTTATTGCAGCGCTGCATCTTTATATGGAGAACCTTCTGGAACCTTTGAGGAACCCCATGACCACCACCTGACTGAGGATTCCTCCTGTGCATCAGCGGTAAGCAGCTCCTCGTGCTCCATATATATATATATATATATATATATATATATATATATATATATGTATAAATGATATTATTATCATCCACACAGCGCATGCAGCCCCTCTGTACTCACAGGTAACGGTCTGTCTTCAGGTCCTGGTGCAGAGAGACAGACAGGCCAAACAGACTCCCGCCTCGTCCCGTCTTTAGCAACGAGAACGCCGTGTCGAGGTTAAAGGTCACGCACACGCCGAGCCACGCGCTCAGCAGCACGACCACGCCTGTCGCCATGGAGACACACCTGAGAGGAGGACGCCGACAACATTAACAGTCAGTTTCAGACACAGGTGGAACTAAACAAGGTGTATTTACAATATTGTAACCTGGTTCTATGAGAACAGACGGAGAACTCTACTGGACGCTCCTCCAATCAGGAGACAAAGGACGGATCTAGTCGTGCACGTAGGAACGTTACCAACGGAACGTTAACGATTAGAACATTCACGTACGGAACGTTAACGATTAGAACATTCATGTACGGAACGTTAACGATTAGAACGTGCACGTACGGAACGTTAACGATTAGAACATTCACGTACGGAATGTTAACGATTAGAACGTGCACGTACGGAACGTTAACGATTAGAACATTCACGTACGGAATGTTAACGATTAGAACGTTAACGATTAGAACGTTAACGATTAGAACGTTAACGATTAGAACATTCACGTACGGAACGTTAACGATTAGAACTTTCACGTACGGAACGTTAACGATTAGAACATTCACGTACGGAACATTAACGATTAGAACGTTAACGATTAGAACATTCAGGTACGGAACGTTAACGATTAGAACGTTAACGATTAGAACATTCACGTACGGAACGTTAACGATTAGAACGTTAACGTACGGAACGTTAACGATTAGAACATTCACGTACGGAACGTTAACGATTAGAACATTCACGTACGGAACGTTAACGATTAGAACATTCACGTACGGAACATTAACGATTAGAACATTCACGTACGGAACGTTAACGATTAGAACGTTAACGATTAGAAAGTACACGTACGGAACTTTAACGATTAGAACGTGCACGTAGGGAACGTTAATGTTTAGAACCTTAACATTTACAACGTGCGCGTACGGAACATTAACATTTATTATTGTTCACAATAACAATATTAAAAAATATTTTCAGAAACAAAGTGCAGTCTGAAGAAGAGAAGAAGAAAGAGAAAAGGAAGAAAGAGAAGACGAGAAGAAGAAGAAAGAGAAGAAGAGAAGAAGAAGAAAGTCAAACCTCGTCTTCCTCGTCAGAAGCCTTGTTCCTCCGTCTGCTGACTCTCCGCTCGTTCTCTCATTCTCATTCTTCAGTCATGCTCGCTCGCCCTCAAATGAAATCATGTCTCTCTCTCCGCCCACACTCTCTCTCTCTCTCTCTCTCACACACACACACACACACACACACACACACACACACACACACACACACACACACACACACACACACACACACACACACACACACACACACGTCATAAATGGATTTTGGGCTGTTTAAATGTGGATGTTTGACTCACATCATGTGACCTGACTGCTCGCACACGAACACACACACACACACACACACACACACACACACACACACACACACACACACACACACACACACACACACACAGTGCTGTGTCTGTGCTGATATTTGCAGGATGCTGACAGCTGGAAGTTAAATTCATATTATTGATCACTGAAGACAACAGCACCCATGTAGTTGTCCAATCAGAGGCAGCAATAGTCAATTGAGAGAATTCATGAGGAGTTAGGAAAAGACAACCGCGGTGTTTAGCAAATCCGACTCCACTTTCACTAACGACGTGGTTATTATGCGACAGCAGGCGATGTTGGTGACGTCAGTCTGCAGCGGTGAAACTACAATGTTGTAGTCCATCTCTACTACAATAAGGATCATCTTAAACACTTTGTCCGTCTTCTTACAGTGTTGCTTCATGCAGAGGATTTAAACAACCTTCATGGCTTTACTTTATTAACGAGGTTGGAATAGAAATGAAAGAAGGAATATGAAAGTGAAACTTAGGTATTTTTCACAGAGAACAAAGCTACTAAACTGTCTCTCTGTTCAGTTTCAAACATGCTGAATTAAATACGTTCTCACACTAACAATGTGTGTCATATATGTGTGTCTCATATCCCTTTTTGTTGTTATGGTTTATATGCAGATTATAATCTGATCATAACAATATACAGACAACAGTTGACTTGATATGTTTTATTGTAATATGAAAAAATGGTTGATTCGGAAGATGATAATCAGAAACATGACTCAGGCTGACACACGTTCATCTCAATATCAAGGGTCCAGTTTAACTCTTTCATCAAAGCTTCTGTAGCTGAAGTCAAATAAAAGAATGAGAGCTGAAGCTGCAGGACAACACCAGAGAGAATATCAATACAGCATTTGATCACTTTACAGCAGTTTGATCACTTTACAGCAGTTTCGTCACTTTACAGCAGTTTCGTCACTTTACAGCAGTTTGATCACTTTACAGCAGTTTCGTCACTTTACAGCAGTTTCGTCACTTTACAGCAGTTTCATCACTTTACTGATTATTGAAAGTATTTCCAAGTTTATGCTAATGATTATTTACATGATCTGCGTTTGTCTTCATGATCGTTTGTTCTCGTGAACGGCCGAATGATACGACACTTTAAATGTTTCCGCCGCAAGGAATTGTGGGTCGGCATTATCTCCTTTCCTTTCGTAAAGGCAGGTCCAGTGGTTCCTTTGCTAAAGGAGCTAAGTAAGGATGCATTAAAGCTCCTTTCCTTTGCATTTAGGGAATTTGACCGGCACTTATCATGGCGCCACTTAGGTACTTCAGGTCATTTCACTGTTAGGAAGGTTCCTCACCAAAAAGGATATTCCACTGCAGCCAGGAAGTCTGGAACAGAACGTTTTGAACAGGAAGTTTTGAATGGGCGATGGGCGATTGAGACGCTGGATGATAAACAGCTGGTTATCATTTGATCCTTGTTTATGCCTCCGCTAGAGGAAGGGACAGACCCAAACACGGTGCATGATGGGAAGTTTGCTAACACGCTAATATGCATGTGGATGTTGGCAATGATAGCCTTAGTGCTCTGTCAGAGTACAGAAACCGACTCACTGCTTTAACCACACCCTCAACCAATTGTACCTTCTTGATTCTTGTTGTTCTGAGTTTGTACTCATGGTTGAATGCACTCATTGTAATTCCCTTTGGATAAAGGGGTCAGCTAAATGAAATGTAATGTAATTTGGTTCAATACCATGTCTCAATATAACAGAGGACTCCTGTGCAAACTTTAGTCCGTCCCAGATTGATCATCTTGTAGATCCGTGTATTCCTACAGACCTCAGTAGTAATGACTTCATGAACTTCTTCAATGATGAGATTCTGTCTATTAGAGACAGGATCGGTGATCTCCTGCCCTCGACTACTGCCGGTCCATCATCAGGTGGGATGGCCATGGAGGAGGCTGTGGGCCCTGTTGTGTGTCTGGATGGATTTTATCCCATCAACCTCGACCAACTGTCTTCAATGGTTTCTACTTCTTCTACCTGTCTCTGTCTACCTGTTCTACATAACAATGGTTTATTTGAGGACTTTCAGTCAGGATTTAGAAAGCATCATAGCACAGAGACAGCACTGGGGACAATTACTGATGACCTTCTAGTTGCATCAGATAGGGGACTTGTCTCTGTTCTTGTCTTGTTAGACCTTAGTGCTGATAAAGGACTTGTCTCTGTACTGGTCTTGTTAGACCTTAGTGCTGATAAA
>JBAMJR010000117.1:545000-552500 GCA_038501785.1 Myoxocephalus aenaeus
ATATATATATATATATATATATATACATACACACACACACACACACACATATATATATATATATATATATATATATATATATATATATATACATACACACACACACACACACACACACACATATATATATTTTTTTTTTCTCATGTGTTTTGTCATACTGTATTGTATCTGTGCTGTTTGTGTGGACTGTGCTACTGCCTCTTGGCCATGTCATCATTGTAAATGAGAATTGGTTCTCAATTGATTTTTACCTGGTTAAATAAAAGGTCAAATAAAATAAAATAAAATATATAAATAGTGGTTATATATATATATCCTGCTAATGCTACAGTCACTCAGCTGGCCTGCAGGTGTGGAGGGAAAGCTTCAGTCACCCACAATGCATTTAGGCACAGGGCTCAGTGAGAAAGTGGACGAAAGAGAAAAGGATAAAAAAAACTAATTAGGTAGTTTTAGTGGTGATTAGAAGTGATGCTGAACGCTCAAGGTCCCGAGTCTGTAAAGGGGGCGGGGCCTGTGTAACAGGAAGTGCTTCTTCAGTCTGGAATTCTGTGGCGTCCGGTCGTCCGGTCGTTAAGATTGGGACTCAGTCAGGTGAAGAGGTGGGTTGTGGGTTGTGGGTCCGGAGTCCAGACTCTCAGGCGTTGGGTCGGATCTCAGCGTAGTTCTTGACGACTCCGGAGAACCTGATGATGTGAACTTCGGGATTTTTGGGTTTGAAGTCCTGCCAAAGGTATTCAGGTGAGAGCACCTTACTGGGCTTGTTGATCCACATGTACCTGGGCAGGAAAGGAAGGTCATCAGAGTATACAACCAGGTGCAACACAACACAACTCCTGCCTACCTGTCCAGGTGACTCTCTTCCTACCTACCTGTCCAGGTGACTCTCCTCCTGCCTACCTGCCCAGGTGACTCGCCTCCTGCCTACCTGTTCAGGTGACTCGCCTCCTGCCTACCTGTTCAGGTGACTCTCTTCCTGCCTACCTGCCCAGGTGACTCGCCTCCTGCCTACCTGTTCAGGTGACTCTCTTCCTGCCTACCTGTTCAGGTGACTCTCTTCCTGCCTAACTGCCCAGGTGACTCGCCTCCTGCCTACCTGTTCAGGTGACTCGCTTCCTGCCTACCTGTTCAGGTGACTCGCTTCCTGCCTACCTGCCCAGGTGACTCGCTTCCTGCCTACCTGCCCAGGTGACTCGCTTCCTGCCTACCTGCCCAGGTGACTCGCTTCCTGCCTACCTGTCCAGGTGACTCGCCTCCTGCCTACCTGCCCAGGTGACTCGCCTCCTGCCTACCTGTCCAGGTGACTCGCCTCCTGCCTACCTGCCCAGGTGACTCTCCTCCTGCCTACCTGTTCAGGTGACTCTCCTCCTGCCTACCTACCTGTCCAGGTGACTCGCCTCCTGCCTACCTGTCCAGGTGACTCGCCTCCTGCCTACCTGTCCAGGTGACTCGCCTCCTGCCTACCTGTCCAGGTGACTCGCCTCCTGCCTACCTGTCCAGGTGACTCGCCTCCTGCCTACCTGTCCAGGTGACTCTCCTCCTGCCTACCTGTTCAGGTGACTCTCCTCCTGCCTACCTGTTCAGGTGACTCTCCTCCTGCCTACCTGTTCAGGTGACTCTCCTCCTGCCTACCTACCTGTTCAGGTGACTCTCCTCCTGCCTACCTACCTGCCCAGGTGACTCTCTTCCTGCCTACCTGTTCAGGTGACTCTCTTCCTGCCTACCTGTTCAGGTGACTCTCTTCCTGCCTACCTGTTCAGGTGACTCTCTTCCTGCCTACCTGTTCAGGTGACTCTCTTCCTGCCTACCTGTTCAGGTGACTCTCTTCCTGCCTACCTGTTCAGGTGACTCTCTTCCTGCCTACCTGTTCAGGTGACTCTCCTCCTGCCTACCTACCTGTCCAGGTGACTCTCTTCCTGCCTACCTGTCCAGGTGACTCTCCTCCTGCCTACCTGTTCAGGTGACTCTCTTCCTGCCTACCTGTTCAGGTGACTCTCTTCCTGCCTACCTGTCCAGGTGACTCGCCTCCTGCCTACCTGTCCAGGTGACTCTCCTCCTGCCTACCTGTTCAGGTGACTCTCCTCCTGCCTACCTGTTCAGGTGACTCTCCTCCTGCCTACCTGTTCAGGTGACTCTCCTCCTGCCTACCTGTTCAGGTGACTCTCCTCCTGCCTACCTGTTCAGGTGACTCTCCTCCTGCCAGGCCGCCTCGATGCCCTCCTGAGTGTCAGCCTCAAAGTTGGAGCGGCAGGTTTTGGCGAGCTGGTGCACCTCCTGCAGGAGGCCCCCGAAGGCCCCGCCACAGTAGTAGAAGTCCCCCTCCCCAGGAGCCACGTAGGCTCTGGACGCCGGCCTCCGCTCGTAGGGGAACTTGCTGCGGGCGTCTCGGTAGTAACCTGCAGACACAAGGACCAAACATCCGGCTCCTTAGTGGCAGCAAACACGTCGATGAGGTGCCCACTGACCCGGATGTATCATAGCAACCAGTACTGACCAGGATGTATCACAGCGACCAGTGCTCCCAGTGACTCGGACCCCCAGCGGCCGTGGAACTTAGAGTCCACGTCCAGACAGAAGATGTAGTCGTTGTGGTTCGGGAGCTGCTCCTCTATCAGCGTCTGGATGAGCTCCATCCTACGAGCCGAGATCTCCTGCCAACGCTTGGAGCTGGGCACCGAACGCACCGTCAGCTGAAGAGGAAGAGGAGGAGAGGAAGAGGAGGATGGAGAGGAGTCGCGGAGGAGGAGTCCCCCCCCGGGTTAAGGGGAGGAGCCTGTGTACAGGTGTCTCCTCTGGGTTAGGAGGATGAGCCTGTGTACAGGTGTCTCCTCTGGGTTAAGAGGAGGAGCCTGTGTACAGGTGTCTCCTCTGGGTTAGGAGGAGGAGCCTGTGTACAGGTGTCTGCTCTGGGTTAGGAGGAGGAGCCTGTGTACAGGTGTCTCCTCTGGGTTAGGAGGAGGAGCCTGTGTACAGGTGTCTCCTCTGGGTTAAGGGGAGGAGCCTGTGTACAGGTGTCTCCTCTGGGTTAGGAGGAGGAGCCTGTGTACAGGTGTCTCCTCTGGGTTAGGAGCAGTGGCGGCTGGTGACATTTTTTTTGGGGGGGGCGCAGTTGGGCGGCGCGGTTTAAATAGCACTCCACAATGAGAAGAAAAGAGGTTTGGAGTAGAATATTCTAAAAAACAAAGCTTTATTTCAAGAAAACACAGTGCTCAACACTGTCCAATAACAACTATCAACAAACTGTAACTTTGGGCATGAGAGGTTCAGAGCAGAATGGTTTAAGAAACATTCAATGTGGTGGCCAGAGCAACTTCAGGGAATACATTGACGTAGCATTCAAACTGGGGGCCCTGCAGTAAGGTGGCACTGATGAGGTGGTCTTTGAAGGCAAAGCGTTCCCTGGTGTGTCCAAGTATGGTGTCAATAACCTACAGATAAATATATAGAGAGAGACAGAGACAGTAAGATAAGTTGTGGGGAAATATCTACTACAAACAGGCTTCATACTACAGACAAAAAACTATGTTTTGTGTGTCTTGATGGTTGTAGCTATGACACACACGCACACACGCACGCGCACACGCACACACGTTGGGGATTGAATTGGTATTTTAGATAAAGTTATAGCCTGATATGATATCCACCCAAATCTAACAATGTCCAACATGTGTTCTGCTGTGAGAAAGATAAAACATTAAACTTTAACACAGGCATCTGCTGATTTTGACACTCACTTCTGCAGCAATCCTTCAAGCTCATCTTCCTTCACAGCCCGGCGCTTCCTCTGCTGCTCAGAGCCACTGCACACTGAGCCTCCAGCTAGCAGCTCCGGTTAGCATGTAGCTTGGTGCATGTAGCTTCACTGCTGAATATTTAAATCCGGACGTTCGGGTCCCAACTCTTTCAGCCTCTTCTTGTCAACATCTGATCGTGGATTGAAAGGTGTTTCGCGTAGAGATACCACAGAGTTTTCAGTCGCCATACTAACATAATCAAAGTCTCTGCTAGCTGTGTTGCTCGCGTAGCTACGTGGGAGCTATATGGGGTGTGAGGGAATGATAAAGGTCTCTGATTGGACGAATAGTCCAACCACGTTGCAATAAGAAACGATGTAATTGGCTAGGGCGCAGATTCGTGCGCCCGAAGATTCACGTTTCATCCGCCAATGAGAAGCTGTCCTTGCCGTCACGAGGGTGAAATGTTTGTTAGCTTTCCATAGACACACATTGGGCCGGCGCCCCGAGAGGGGAGGGGCTTTTCTCAGTAATGATGAATGGCGATATATTATATTTAACTTAAGTGGTTGTTGACAGGGGCTTACGGTCTCCCACACACATTTAGCGCGTCAACACGGTATATTTCTTATTTAAATTATTTGATATATAATGTTTTTTGACAGTATATATTATATATATTTTTTCTTCTTTTTTTTTTTTCATCGCAAAATTTTAGGAGGGGCGGCGCCCTAGCGCCCTCTATTGACGCACCGCCACTGGTTAGGAGGAGGAGCCTGTGTACAGGTGTCTGCTCTGGGTTAGGAGGAGGAGCCTGTGTACAGGTGTCTCCTCTGGGTTAGGAGGAGGAGCCTGTGTACAGGTGTCTCCTCTGGGTTAAGGGGAGGAGCCTGTGTACAGGTGTCTCCTCTGGGTTAGGAGGAGGAGCCTGTGTACAGGTGTCTCCTCTGGGTTAAGGGGAGGAGCCTGTGTACAGGTGTCTCCTCTGGGTTAAGAGGAGGAGCCTGTGTACAGGTGTCTCCTCTGGGTTAAGAGGAGGAGCCTGTGTACAGGTGTCTCCTCTGGGTTAAGAGGAGGAGCCTGTGTACAGGTGTCTCCTCTGGGTTAGGAGGAGGAGCCTGTGTACAGGTGTCTCCTCTGAGTTAAGAGGAGGAGCCTGTGTACAGGTGTCTGCTCTGGGTTAGGAGGAGGAGCCTGTGTACAGGTGTCTGCTCTGGGTTAAGAGGAGGAGCCTGTGTACAGGTGTCTCCTCTGGGTTAGGAGGAGGAGCCTGTGTACAGGTGTCTCCTCTGGGTTAGGAGGAGGAGCCTGTGTACAGGTGTCTCCTCTGGGTTAAGAGGAGGAGCCTGTGTACAGGTGTCTCCTCTGGGTTAGGAGGAGGAGCCTGTGTACAGGTGTCTGCTCTGGGTTAGGAGGAGGAGCCTGTGTACAGGTGTCTCCTCTGGGTTAGGAGGAGGAGCCTGTGTACAGGTGTCTGCTCTGGGTTAGGAGGAGGAGCCTGTGTACAGGTGTCTCCTCTGGGTTAGGAGGAGGAGCCTGTGTACAGGTGTCTCCTCTGGGTTAAGGGGAGGAGCCTGTGTACAGGTGTCTCCTCTGGGTTAGGAGGAGGAGCCTGTGTACAGGTGTCTCCTCTGGGTTAAGGGGAGGAGCCTGTGTACAGGTGTCTCCTCTGGGTTAAGAGGAGGAGCCTGTGTACAGGTGTCTCCTCTGGGTTAAGAGGAGGAGCCTGTGTACAGGTGTCTCCTCTGGGTTAGGAGGAGGAGCCTGTGTACAGGTGTCTCCTCTGAGTTAAGAGGAGGAGCCTGTGTACAGGTGTCTGCTCTGGGTTAGGAGGAGGAGCCTGTGTACAGGTGTCTGCTCTGGGTTAAGAGGAGGAGTCTGTGTACAGGTGTCTGCTCCGGCTTCCTGTCCTCGGCCTCACCTGTCTGCCGGGGGCCGTTGGGACTCGGGGCACCTCGTCCGGCCGGTCGGTGAACACGTGAATGTGCACTTTGAAACCAACGAAGAAGTGCTGCTCTGCCGTCTCCAGGAAGCTCTTCAGGAACATGACGTACCTGTCCAGAGCCAGAGGGTCCAGGTCAAAGGTCAGCGCGGACGTGGAACCACAGCTGGTGACCTCATACTTACTTTCCAACAGCGAACACGGTGGCCGTGATGGTGATGTTCTTGTGCTGGTAGATGCTGTCGAGGAGAACCGGGTTGAAGGTTCCCTCCCAGACCACAGGAGCCAGCCAGGGCGTCACCGTCACCACGTCGGTGCGCCTGCGGTCAGAAACACAGACTGACATCATAAACAAGTAAACAACAACAACAACAACGACGAGGACAGGGAATGATACTCACCCATGTACGATGCTCGGCTGCTCGTACTGCAGACTGCAACACAAACAGTTCTCTCATTAGAACCACAGGCCGAAGCGCTGTTAGCACTGTTAGAAATGTTAGGACTGTTAGGACTGTTAGGACTGTTAGCACTGTTAGTAAGGCTAGCACTGTTAGCACTGTAACTATATACTGCACTATATGCATATGTATGCACACACACACACACACTCACTGTTCAGGAGCGACCAGGTGGAACTGATGACTCACAGGGATGACATCAGCAGCCGGTCTGTGCACAAATACACATTATTTACACATACATATACATATACATATACATATATATATATATATATATATATATATATATATATATATATATATATATAGTATTGTTTATTTTGGACATGCACATGTATATAATGATGTTTATGTGTACATTACAAGACTTCATAATTGATGATCAGGGAGGGAACCGATACATGGAGTCATACATGACTCAAATGGTCATTTACACACAGATCTGAGGGTTTACAAAGGAGCATTTGCTTTGGTTCATCCTGTTCTTAGTGTGTGACTTAATGTGTGTGTACATATACACGCTATAAAGAACCAAGAGTTTATACACATAAAAGACATTTTATATATTGTATTAAATACAAACACAACATATTGCTGAGGTTGTTTGAAGGCGTGTTCAGGTGCGTCCTCACCTCAGTTTCTCACACACTCACCAAATTTCCCCTCGGGGATTAATAAAGTATATATTCATTCATTCATTAAACACACACACTCACACAAACACACCTTAAACAAACACACACACACACACACACACACACACGGTTCAAGGTTCAAGGTTTTTTATTTGCCATCTGTGCATAGACCAACAGTCCAGACACATTCTTGCGCAGAGAGTTTATGACACCGTAACCTTAAACACACATCACAACTAGGGCTGCAACAATGAATCCATACATTTCGATTATTAAGAGCTGGCAACGAATTCCATTATCGATTCGTTGTGTCGCGCGACTATTAAGGCACTCAATAAGTAGCGGTATAACAACTAAAAGTTGAGCGCAGAGCAGAGGTAGAGGAAAGACCATTGGGTGAGCAGGTGAGCAGGGTAACAGGTGAGCAGGGTAACAGGTGAGCAGGGTAACAGGTGAGCAGGGTAACAGGTGAGCAGGTGAGCAGGGTAACAGGTGAGCAGGTTAACAGGTGAGCAGGGTAACAGGTGAGCAGGGTAACAGGTGAGCAGGGTAACAGGGTAACAGGTGAGCAGGGTAACAGGTGAGCAGGGTAACAGGTGAGCAGGGTAACAGGGTAACAGGTGAGCAGGGTAACAGGTGAGCAGGGTAACAGGTGAGCAGGGTAACAGGTGAGCAGGGTAACAGGTGAGCAGGGTAACAGGTGAGCAGGGTAACAGGGTAACAGG